>OVAU01003143.1:0-11449 GCA_900406315.1 Biscutella laevigata subsp. laevigata
GGCGAGTGAGAGTGAGGTACTGAAGCTTGCCAACGAGGTTTATGAAGTAAGTTAGGTAAGAGAAAGCTTCATCCTGAAGCGGAACACGATCAGTTTGTATTGGCAATGGAGTTGGCATGGGACCCTAGTCTTGCATACTAGCAGTTTGCAGAAGATCCATTGCATATCTTTTCTGACTCAAAAACAGACCTGAAGAAGTATACTGAACCTGAATTCCTAGAAAGTAGTGAAGATGACCCATTTCTTTCATTCGAAAGATGTCATTGAGTGACTGAAGAAGTTTGATGATCAAATCACTGTTGTTTCCATTTCGTATCATATCATCCACGTACAAAAGTAGCAACATAATACTTCCATCTCAGTTGTAGACAAAGAGAGACGGATCTCTAATGCTACAAGCAAAGCCAAAATCCAGTAAGAAGGAACTGAACTTGTCAAACCAAGCCCTAGGAGCCTGTTTAAGTCCGTATATTGCCTTGTGCAATTTACAAACAAAGTCTGGGTGAATGGGATCAATACACCCTGAAGGTTGTCTCATGTATACTTCTTCATGATGATCACCATGAAGAAACACGTTTTCACGTCAAGCTGTTTAATATTCTACTTTGCAATCGTAGCATCGTGGAGAACTATCCACACAGTTGTAGTTCGAACTACTGGGCTGTAGGTCTCAAGGAATTCGAGTATTTTTTCATGTTCATTACCCTTTGCAATAACCCTGGCACGAAGTTTATCTAAACTCTTAACAGCAGTCAAATTACTTCAAAACACCCATCTACAACCCATGACATTCATGTCTTCAGTTTGAGGAACTAAACTCCAAGTTTTCATTTCACTATAAATGGCAAGTTATTCTTCCATTACCTCGTGCCAGCCTTTGTGTTTGAGAACAACGACAACTTATTTTGGCTCCTGAAGAAGTCATTTAAATGTCAAGAGAGCATAGTGTGGGTTTGGTTTGGTGGCACCAACTTTAGCTCTTGTTGTCATCTTGTGTGCATTAACAACTTATTCTGCAATTTCACAAGTTTCTGCGATTTGCAGAGGAACACTATCATTCGCTTGCGCATGACTAAGATCAGCAACCGGAGAGAGATATATCTCATGAGCAGAAAGATCTGAAGTGGCGTCCACTTAAAAGAGATCAGTCGTTGTAGCAGAATCAGGCAGTGAGACAAGAACTGAGCTGTATCAGACTAATCATGAGGTATTATTACTGCATTGAGTAACTCATAAAGACTCACCAATGACTATACATGCACAAATTTGGATAGCATACACAACCAAATACCCTCAATGTTGTATATATAGGAGCTTTACCATTGAGTAGCTCATAAAGACTCACCAATTTGTCATTAACCGATGTTGGCAAAGGATTAGTGAGGAAATTGGATGTGAAGAAGGCTTCCACCCATAATCTTTGAGGAAGTTGAGCCAAAAACCTCATAGTCATACCCAATTCAACTAGATGTATCATACCCAATTCAACTAGATGTATGTGTTTCCTCTCAACAAGTCCATTTTGTTGAGGGGTACGAGGACAAGAGACATAATGCTTGATCCCACAGTTTGAAAAGAGTGTATGAAACTTGTTGTTAACAAATTCTCCACCACCATCGCTTTGAAAAGACACAATTTTCGGTCCCAATTAGTTTTTAACAAGTTTTTTGAAGGCTTTAAACGTTTGAAAGACCTCTGACTTTTGTTTCAAAGGATAGAACCAACAGTAACGAGAAAAATTGTCAATGAAAATGACAGAAAACTTGAATCCTTCAACTGATAAAATTGGTGAAGGTCGCCATATATCACTATGAATTCTTTCAAGAGGTTTATATGCACTAAAATCTGAACTAGAAAACAGAAGCCTACTAGCTTTGCTCAACTGACATGGTTCATACAGTGAAACAACTCGCTTATTCATAGTATTGGCTTTTATTGAAGATAAATGATGCAAAACTTGACTATGATGATGTCCCAATCTTTTGTGTCATACATCCTCACCGGTGGTTTGTTGTCTGGATCAGTAGAAGGCCATAATCTGGGAGTCTTGTATCTAACAAAGACCATTAACCTTGCTTCCATGGCATAGAAGCTTGTTGGTTTGTTTGTCCTTAACACACAGAGGTTGAGTCAAACGTAAAGGTACAAGGATAATCATCTGTGAGCTTTAACACTGATAAAAGAGATTTTGCTATATCTGAACCAAGTAATCTGTCGAATTTATCATTAAGTGCGTCGATCGTCTTTTGGTAGTGGTTCTCCAGACCATGATAGCTATCAGTGAACGGGTGATCGTAAACATAGTCGTAGTGATTCTAGCTTAAAGTCAAGTTATCTATCAAGGTCAGGCCATCAGAGATTGTCTGCTTCAGGAAACTACCATAACTCGCAGTGTCGAGGATAGTGCGACAACGAGGATGAAGACCGCGATATAATGTACTGAGAATACGAGCGTTAGAGAAACCATGGTGAGGGCATTGCAGAGTATACCCCTTTAGGCACTCCCAATCATCACCTAAAGATTCAGTAGATAGCTGAAAGAAACCAGCAATCGCGTGCCGAAGGCCTGCTGTCTTAGCGGGGGAAAAGAACTTAAATAGGAAAGCACTCTTGCAATCCTCCCATGATGTGATGGAGTCTCTGGCCAGCATCTTCTGCCAGTTATGTGCGCGATCTCCAAGAGAGAACGGAAAAAGGCGTAGTTTAAAAGCATCTTCGTTGACTCCATCAAGTTGGATGGTGTTGCATAACATCTCAAATCTATCAAGGTGGTCCAATGAGTTTTCCCGTTTAAGACCATGAAACTTGTGTTCCTTAATCATAGCAATAAACATAGACCTGATATGAAAATAGGTTGATTTAACTGGTGAGGTGGAAATGCCATACCTTGGCACATAAGGGGTGGGTGCGTCCCCTGATCTGATGGTGATGAGTGGTGGGTGATGTCACTCAGGTTTTACCCAAGACAGCTAATTATCTGTAAGTGCACATATGGTCAATTGTAGTACTTAGGGATCGAATCCACAGAGACTAAAGACTAACACAAAAAGACAGGCAAGACTGAGCAATGGCTAAGATAAAAAGAAATGTTGATTTAGCAGGCAATGGTAAAGTGATGAAAGCAATAAATAAAGCAACGAGGGTAATAATCAGATAAGCAAGCAATCAGACCTAGGGTTTAAAAGGGTTTTTGGCGGGAACAATTCAGATATGTGGTTGAGAAAAGAACTGGGGATCTACCGAACATAAATTAGATTCTGGACTAACTCGTTGAACACCTCGCGTTCGTCACTCAACGCTCAGCAAGAGCAATAACCAGTAGTGAATCTAATTCGGACTGCCTGACTGGGGCTGATCGATCCTGGTTGTCAGGCTGGATCGATCAATTCCAAACTCTCCTAATTACTGGTTTGGGTGATCCGATTTAGTGCTTGTCAGGCTCGAATCTACCTTATCCTAGACTTGATTTGTCAGGTCAAGTAAGGCTTCAAATCAGTAGTTAGGAGAGGATCCTTGAGAATTCTTTAGTTACTAATCTAGGTGATTCAATTGGTGTTTGTCAATTGAATCATCCTAAACCTTAGATTCAACTTGTCAGATTGAAACCAGGTTACAGATCTGTCCCTAAAGGATTCAGCTTGTCTTTTCTCTAAACCTAATCCGAACAGGAACCCTAACCGGCCCTTTTGTGTAACCCTAGATCCGATCTAATGATCTACTCATACATAATCATGGCAATCAAACAAGGCATAGTTGAAAGAATAAATCAGTATTCAAATAGAATCAAAACAGGGATTCCAGATACAGAGTTGTCAGTTCTAAATCTATCTCCCCTAGCAAATCAAAATCAAAAACCTTGTTGTAGAAAAATAGTAATCTAAAAACAATAAGGAAAAAACGTGCTGAAATTCGTGTCTTTCTGGTGCTTTTATAGTCTTCAGGGTACATGTGGGCTTGGGCTTCAAATTAGGAAAGTCTAGGGAAGGTCGGTCCCGTGGTTCGATCGAACACCATGAGGTTTGATCGAACCAGCTTGATTCTCTCACTCGAATACCGGTTTCCTCGCTTCATCCTGAACGGCTTCATCTTTGTATAAGGTTTGATCGAACTCAGTGAGGTTCAATCGAACTTGGTCTTGGTTTCTTCTGAGCCTCGTTCTTTGCGGACCGGGCCGAATAAATCTTGCTTGGAGTGAAGGTTCGATCGAACCTGGTAGGTGTTTGATCGAACTGCTTCCCAGACATGACATACTTCTTTAGAACTTCTCCAAAAAAAACTTCCCATAACTCTTTTATTCTCGAGTTTCCTCTCCAGTCCTGCGAAAACCTGAAAGGAGACAAAGTATCTTAAAAAGCACATTAATAACTCGTAAAGTGGTTCAGAATCTCATCAAAAGATGGGATTGAAACCACTAAAAACAGGACATATCAACTCCCCTAAACTTGAACCTTTGTTTGTCCTCAAGTAAAGACAGATCTAAGAAAAAAGGAAATTGTAGGAACTCTATTCTCCTCAGCTAACCATAGTCTAAAAACAACATGTTGATCATACACAAACTAAAAGTGTTAGTACATTATCCCCAAATCCCCACGATGACCTCCCAAGCCTGTCCATACTCTGAACCTCCACCTGAATAGAATCCGCATTCAAATCAGCTGACTCACTATAAAGAGAGCGTGAGTTTCTTATCAGAGAGTTTTTCCAATCACGAAAAGAGGGTTCAACTGCAATGAGGCTGTGTGATGGTGAGGTTGATGTGTTTGGGAAACTCAAATGAAGAGATTGTCAAAAAGAGTCATGTTATTATGCAAAATCATGAGAGAGAGCGAGTAAGTGAGGGTCTTGACCTAACACACTACCTAGCAGCAGGAATCATCTACCCAACTGAATTGAAACAAGAAATTTCTATTGATAACAGAACAAAAGTGCTTCTTCTTTCGTTTTCTTTTCTTTTCATTTTTCCCTTTTCTCTTTTTTTTTCTTTTTCTATTTCTCCTCCCCCCTTTTTTTTGTAATAGGGAGGGTTCGATCGAACCTTTTCGGGTTCGATCGAACTGCGTAGTTCCGCTTCACGTGTTCAATCGAACTGGACTAGTTCAGTCGAACTATGTGAACTCGTTCGATCGAACTGGGCTAGTTCAGTCGAACTATGTGAACTCGGCTCAGGGGTTCGATCGAACTAGTATTCTTTTCGATCGAACACTTCCTTTTCCTGAGTGCTGGGATTTCAAACAAATTAAAGAAACAGCAGGCGCATCTCAATAATCAATTTTCGAGTTCAAAATACCCAGTAACGAGTCTATAAACCCACCCAATGCTATACTTCCTATTGCCAAGAGAAAAACACACAATCATTGCAATCAGATCGTGATCATTGTCTAACCACCTAAGATTCCAACTAACTAAGCACGACAGGACCAATTTAACTCAAACTCTCTCTAGAGTTTTTTCACACGAATGAACTCCTAATAACAGCAAAAAGATAGATATCTGGGGCTAGAAACAAGTTTTTGGTTCAGGGAATGTTACCAAACTAAAGGCGAGTTCAGCCACTCAGGATCAGAAAGAGTGGAAAAAGGTGGAATAAATTATGAGTGTAATCTACTTCTCTTTCCTGATATCAAACTCCTGACAAGAAAATTTAAAATTCAAGTTAGGTCATAATGAAAAGTCAGCCTCAGATCCAACAAAGCTCTACCAACCCTTGGTTTTCTGGGAGGGAGTTTGGTCATGTGGTTCTTCAGTTTTCGTGTACTACACAACAAGAAGTTGTGATGATACTAGGCAATAGACTTTCACAATGGGGTTAGACATCATAAGAGGATGTCATAATTCCAAAGTCATGCAAGAGTTAGTAAGTGCTAATATCATGAATTCACAACAATAGTCGTGGGCTGAGGCACACTCCCCCAGACTTGCTTTGCACTGTCCCAATGTGAAAAAGAACCTGAACGAATTGTCAACAATATTATTTAGCAAAAACCAAAATTAAAAAGGATATTGTGTTTCTAATAGAGATGCAGTCATGCAGCAACGAGTATCGTCCTCCGGTTGATCTGGGAAGAGGTTCGATCGAACCTCAAGGGTCCGGTCGAACTCTGTACTCTCGCGTTTTGTGTTCGATTGAACCTGAACATGTTTGATCGAACTATGCGTTTCCGGTAGTTTGGTTCGATCGAACGCAAGGTGGTTCGATCGAACGGATGCTTGATACGTACCAGAAGAGTTGTCTCGAAAGTTGACCTGAAATCTTATAGAAACACAAATACCTGTGAAAACAAGTGGATCTGAATCCATATATAAATGTAGTACTTGTGGGGTGCCTCACAAGAGCGCTTGTTTAACGTCGCGAGCCTAACGAATTTTACCAATCATGAAGTGGCTAAGGGAGGTAAGGTGACCTGAACTCCTTGTTCGATCGATTGATCAAGTTCTGATGGTGTAGAGGCATCAAGAGGTACAAAGTCAGACAGTCTAAAGGAGATGAATCGATTCATTAGGGTTCAAAGACCCACTTCTCCTTTTTCCTTCCATTATGGTGTCAGCAAACCAGTGACCTTGTGGAATGGTTTCGCTTTGCTTGTGCTCTACACTTTGTACTCAATGTTTTCCCCATCACACCTGTAGGGAGTTAGTTTGACAACAAGACCTCTGGCAACAGCTCTATTGGGTTCCCTGAGGATGGTGCTTTGTGCTCTCTTCCTTCGTTGGCGTTTCTTCTTTGTTGGAGCAGGGGTGGGTGGGAGGTTACCTTGGTCAGAAGTCTCATTCGTCTCCTTAATGCCTACAGAGTTGTCAAAATTGATTTTTAAACACAAAATCTCTTCTGTCTGAACATGGGCTATCTTTTTTTTTTCTTTCCCCTCCTAGCTTTCCTCTTCTTCTTTTCAGCTGGAGGTTTAGGCTTGGTGATGTCCTCATCCAGATCTGTCTTGGTATCACTTTGGACAATGCTCTCAGAGGATTTCCTTCCTGTCTCAGCTTCAGTGATCTGATCAGTGCCTTTTAACGAGATGGCTTCTAGCTCAATCTGTTCCTCCCTGTTTGTATCTACTTTTTTGTTTTTCTTTCCTCTCATTGTTTTCTTCTTTTGAACTGGTTCCGTCTTACCTAAAATAGGACTGTTGGAATTTTCCACAATATCAATAGAGGACATAGCATTACCGGATTCCTTGTCTGGTATAGGTGTGAAGAAGAAGTTTCTGAAGATGTATGTGAATACAATTATGTTCCTTGGTAGGTCAAAAACAGCACCTACACTTGCCAGAAAAGGTCGCCCAAGGAGGAGTGCATTACTCTGTTGACGCTCCATATCCAAGACATAGAAGTCTGTTGGGATCACGCATCCCCCAAGTATAACTGGTGCGTTCTCCCACATGCCATCAGGTTTGGCTCTAGATGAGTCTGCAAACTGGAAACTCACTCCACATGGCTTAAGTGTTCTCATTCCTAGCCTGTTCGCCACATCCCTAGACATGGTGTTTGAACATGATCCTGAATCACAAAGAGAGTTTTGCATGTTGAACACATTCATTTCGCAGGAGATGGCAAATCTCCCTTCATCAGTTTGCTTGGTCAGATCCCTCATGGGGTTTGCATCAAGTTCTTCCTCAATCATTATGGCTTTTATTTCTTCAATTGTAATCTTTCCATCGAGGAGATCTCAGAAATATGTTTCGTTAGAGTGGATATTTACTCCTTGGCCAGAAGACTTCTTCTTCTTTCTCTTGCATTGTTTAGTTGATTTTGGTTTTTCTTCAACCTGAGATTCCAGCAAACGAATAGAAACAGAAGAATTATCAGAAAAATTAGAGTGATCCTGAGCATACGGGGTCCTTTCAGCTTCAATCTCCTCGAGAATGTCTTCCTTGATCTTCTTAAGCTGCTTATGGGCCTGGAAGAGGTAATTGATGCTCCGATTTGACTGTCTTGACTCGCTGATTCTAGTTCGATCGACCACCTCTCTGGTTTGAGCATCTGACTGGAGAGGAAATTCGAGCATCTGAGCAGTCTGAGTTTCAGGTCGGTCGATTTCCATGCTGTCTGTCTGGTCGTTAGGACAGGTTCGATCGAACTCCATGTGTTCGATCGAACTCTGTGGTTGCAATCCAGGTTCGATCGAACTCTAAAGGTTCGATCGAACTCTGTAGTTTCGCTTTATAGGTTCGATCAGACTCTAAAGGTTTGGTCGAACTCTATAGTTTCTTTTTACAGGTTCGTTCGGACTCTCCATATTCGACCGAACTCTACATATCTGAAATTTCATTCTGGTCGAACTCTTCCTCTGTTCGATCGAACTCCGCAATCGAACGTTCAGTTTTCGGGCTACTGAGGTTGAGGTTCGGCCGAAATGATCGAGATCTGATCGGACAAGAACATCTGCTCGTGGGGTTCGACCGAACTCTAGGTAAGTTTGCTCGAAATCCAGATCCCGAGGAACTTCAGATGCTTTCCTAGCATTGTGAATGAATGCAGAATTTCTTGAGAAAAGGATTCCTTGTGGTGCTACAACTAAAGGTAGAGGCTTGGGTTCCTCCTCAAATAAATCCAAGATAACGGCGTTGACTCCTCTAGCTGTTTCAAACTTCCCTGGAAGAACACCTGGTGCAGGTTTGATAGTTGAGGCGAGCTGGGCTACTTGGGTATCCAGAGTTTTCAGATGAGATTTCAGCTCTGCAGGGGTGGAGGTCACATGATTAGCACCATTCATAATTGTTGTGGAGGTCTGAGCTTGAGTAGCAACCATTTGTTGCATCATCTGCTTAAGTTCCTCAAATTTTCCAGAAGGTGTTGTAGGTGCAAGGGATATAAGAGGTGCAAGCGGTGCAGGAACTTGCTGTTGTTGATTTCCGTCATAGTTGTTGAATGCTCCCCATTGTTGGTATGCTCCTTGGTTAATGGGATTCTGCTTGGGTGGATATCCTCCATTGAAAACTTGCTGCCCTTGTTGTCTTTGCTGATTTCTCTGTTCGAAATTTCCTGCATTACTGGCGAACGGTTTAGCACCAAACTGATTCGAGTTGGTACCTTTCTGGTTATTTTGAGGAGGGTAGAACTGATCCTAAGGGTTCTCCACATTGGTGCTCTTGTAGGAGAGGTTTGGGTTGTTCATGTAGTTGTTGTACCCTCTATTGTGGTAGTTACTCATGTAGTCCACTTCAACCTCAAAATTCTCATTATAGAACCGTTGTTGCTGCATGTCCCCTTGATCCCCAACAAAATTCACTGTAACTGGGCACTGATCCCTCTTCAGGAGTTGAGCCATTTGGGCTTTGAATTCATATATCTCCTTGAAATATCCTTTAGAGCCAGCTGCTCCTCTATCATATTCACTTGCCCTGTTAGCACTACTTGCAACCAAATTCTCAATAAGCTCATATGCTTCTGCTGCAGTCTTGGTCATGAAACCTCCATTGCTGGTTGTGTCTAGAAAATTCTGATACTTCTCTGCCACTCCATTGTAGAAGATGATGAGGAGAGTCCCTTCACTGGACATGTGATGTAGACGATCTGCAGCATACTGTTTGAACCTATCAAGAGCCTCATGGAATGTCTCTGTTACGAGCTGTTGGAACCCTACAATTTTGTTCCTGAGCTAAGTAGATCTGGACTTGGTGTAGAATTGCCCCAAAAAGGCAGCATTATACTCCTCCCAATTCCTAATAGAATTGGGTGCTAGCTGCAAATACTAGTTGTGTGCTTTGTCAGCTAATGAGAACTAAAAAGTCTACACTTCATGGCATCTTCATGCACTCCATTGCTCTTGGTGGTATTGCATATCGACTCAAACTTGTTGAGATATCGAATCGGGTTCTCACTGGTCATCCCATGTAATTGATTATGCTGAACCAGATTGATCAGACCAGTCTTGATCTCGAAGTCCCTTCTCTNAAACTGCACTCCCTGTCCCATTGTGAATTGGGCAGCCGGGGTGTCATAGTGTCCCAGCGTGAGTCTTTGAGCTTGCATACCAAATCCTTGGGGGGCTGGTTGATGCACTACTCCAACAGGTGGATCGGGATTTGCTGGCTGCTGATTACCACCCACAACAGGTGGTATAGCGAGTTCTCCTCCTTCAAAGAGGGGGTTGTCAACCATAGGTAGCTGGAGGTTTAGCTGGTCCTCGTTAGCCATCTCGATTATGGGCTGTCTTTCCCTACTGGCTTTCCTTTCCAAGCGTCCAAGCTCGTTTTCCAAGGGCAATAGATAGTCAATTCCTTTGTTCCTCGTATGCCTCAAGCTCATGCACCTGAAAGAAACAAAAAAGGAAAATCGTGAAAATCAAATTCACGCGGTTCGGTCGAACTCTAAATGGTTCGATCGAACAGAAAGAGTGGATGTGCAAAGTTCGATCGACCTTGATGTGGTTCGGTCGAACTCTGTAACAAAGTATGTAAAGATAAAAGAAAGCGTCTCAGATGAAAACTCAATCATAAAATCTCCTAGGCTAGTGCATTTTAGTCCCCGACAATGACGCTAATTATCTGCAAGTGCACATACGGTCAATTGTAGTACTTAGGGATCGAATCCACAAAGACTAAAGACTAACACAAAGATACAGGCAAGACTGAGCATTGGCTAAGGCAGAAAGAAAGGTTGATTTAGCAGGCGATAGTGAAGTGATGAAAGCAGTAAATAAAGCAACAGGGGTAATAATCAGATAAGCAAGCAATCAAACCTAGGGTTTAAAAGAGTTTTTGGCAGGAACAGTTCATATATGTGGTTGAGAAAAGAATTGGGGATATACAGAACACGAATTAGATTATAGACTAACTCTTTGAACACCTCGCGTTCGTCGCTCAACGCTCAGCAAGAGCAATAGCCAGTAGCGAATCTAATTCGGTCTGCCTCACTGGGGCTGATCGATCTTGGTTGTCAGGCTGGATCGATCAATTTTAGACTCTCTTAATTACTGGTTTGGGTGATCCAATTTGGTGCTTGTCAGGCTCGGATCTACCTTAGCCTAGACTTGATTTGTCAGGTCAAGTCAGACTTCAAATCAGAGTCCAATTGGTTGCATATTGCATGATCCTAAACTTTGAGAATTGTTTAGTTACTAATCTGGGTGATTCAATTGGTGTTTGTCAGACTTGAATCATCCTAAACCTTAGATTCAACTTGTCAGATTGAAACCAGGTTACATATTAGTTCCTAAAGGATTTAGCTTGTCTTTTCTCTAAACCTAAACCTAATCCGAACATGAACCCTAGCAGACCCTTTTGTGTAACCCTAGATCCGATCTAATGATCTACTCAAACATAATCATGGCAATCAAACAAGGCATAATTGAAAGCATAAATCAGTACTCAAATAGAATCAAAACAAGAGTTCCAGATACAGGGTTCTCAATTCTACATCTATCTCCTCCAACAAATCAAAATCAAAAACCTCGTTGCAGAAAAATAGTAATTTATGTGTGTGATTTTAGACGGTTTTATCATTCGGTTTT
>OVAU01003144.1:0-11447 GCA_900406315.1 Biscutella laevigata subsp. laevigata
CTATCCTGGTTTTAATATATTTCAAGATGACAAAAAAAAAATAAAGGGTAAACTTTTTAAAAAAATTACATGAATGTCAATAAGTTTGAGCTCTATTCTACAAAGATTTTAACTAGATTTCTCATCTTCTTTGGAAATTGAGGTACTTGATACCATAAGCAAAGACAATAATAAAGAGCAGGATCCATGCGATGTGGACAACTGCAACAACTGGTAAGAAGTCATGATCGAACCCAAATCCATCTCTGAGCAATCTTTTGAGACTTGCGTCTCCAACACCCGCAATATGCACGACGGAATCTTTATCTCCTACTTGAGATGTGATGATTCCGTACAATGTCCAAGCCACTGGTGTTGCCCAATAATACCATCTCCACCATATTGGTATTTGCTGCATTTTCCCCCAACAAAACTTTTAAAGACTAAAAAACTTTTGTTGTTACTATCAAATGGAAAGTTGCCTAATGTTTTTACCGGTCTAGGGATGAGGAAACCGGAGAAGAGATTCCATAGACTGAGGAAGAAAGACATGCAGATTCCAGCGATTTGATAGTTTGGTGTCAAGGCTACAAGCATCATACCGTAGAGTGTGAAGTAGATGAAGCTTGTTAGCATGAAGTAGTAGAACCAAAAGAATTTAGCCATCGTCCAATCGTATCCGATCATGGAGTAAAGGATTATCGTGTAAACTGCTGTTTGTATCGTGTTGTACATGATTTCTACTGCAACCTGCATCATTTCAGATTCGTTTAAGAATTTTCTAAGTCTAACCATAGTATAATATAAAACTGTTAGAATGGTTGACCTGTGAAATTGCATAAGGAATGGCTGAGTACATTCCAGCAGCTTTTTCGCGGTAGAAAACTGATCGTTCAATGGCAATGGCGGGTTGAACTGATGCAGCGTTGGTGGCACCAAGGAACAGTACAGCAGCGTACATGGCTCCAAAGAAATTATTCAGGTCTTGTTCTTTCTCTCTGTTTTGGTTATTTTGGATCAATTCCGTCACGTTATGTCAAGATGCTAGTTTAGTAATGGAATCGAGGAAACGTACAAAAAGGCTTACATTTTTGTTCCGGTTTGCCAGAAAATTAGACCAAACAAGACACCAGTAACTATTGTCATGAGAAATCTGATGGCATTGTACTGAGGATATCTCCAGTTTGACCAGAACTGTTTCCATAAGCAAGCTTTGGTTTGAGTACAAAACGGCTGCGAGTACTTTGTTTTGAAGTAGAGATCCTCTGATCCTTCTGGTGGAGTACTAAGCTCTTTGATGAGTTCTTGATTTCTCCTGAAGTTTCATTGAGTTCAAATTAGAGAAACAATGTGACACTCTTGGTCTAGTAGTTGCAGTTTTCTTTAAACATACCCATAAAGAGAAGAGTTGGAGAATATTTTAGCAAAGTCTAAGCTTAATTGTGACTCCATTGAGGGAGTAGTGACGTCAAGCATCCACGTTGCAGGATTGTATCCGTCCTTGATTTTTGGAACTCCTTCAACAGCCTGCAAGTAAGGTTCTAAATATAATTACTTCCGCAACTTCATACAACCATGAGTCAGAGAGATAAACAGAGAATGCACCTCAAAGTATTCAATGAGTTTTTGTGAGTTATGTCCTAAACTTCCTGCATATATAACTTGGCCTCCTCGTTTCATCAACAGAAGCTGCATTACCCAAAGATGATTCTGTAATGGGTTTTTTTCAAGGTTTTAGGACTAACAAGTAGATTTTTCGAATGCAAACCTCATCGAAGGATTCAAAAATGTCAATGCTAGGCTGGTGGATTGTACAAACAACAGTTCTCCCTGTATCAACAGTATTCCTAACAGTACGCATAACAATGGCTGCAGCTCTTGCATCAAGACCAGATGTTGGCTCGTCCATGAAGATTATTGATGGGTTAGCTACCAATTCAACTGCAATAGTAAGCCTCTTCCTCTGTTCTGTTGAAAGACCATCTACTCCAGGAAGGCCAACTATAGAGTTTCTAAGGGGTTTAAGCTCCACTAACTCCATCACTTCTTCAACAAACATCTATTCATAACGAAAAATAAGCAAAAAAATTAACCACTTAGTAAAACCCAGCGAGTGATTATGAGAAGACAATGCATAGTAATACTTACCTCTTGTGCTTTGATATCTCTATCGGCGGAAAGACGAAGCCAAGCTGAATAGATGAGGGATTCATAAACAGTAACATGTGGAGAATGGATATCATTTTGTTCACAGTAACCACAGACTCGAGCAAATGTTTCTTGGTTCTTTGGGTATCCCGATATGCTAATGCTCCCTTCGATGTAGCCTCCTGTTTTCCTGCCGGCTAAGACATCCATTAAGGTTGTCTTACCAGCACCACTAACACCGACCAATGCTGTCAATATGCCTGGTCTGAAAGCTCCACCTACGTCTCTTAGTAATTGAAGTCGATCACCTTCAACACCTTGAGCCTTCATTTCCTGCAATATACAAACATGATTGGTGAAGTCTAAATAGATAAAGAAGTATGAGAAGCAGTTACTTACTGCAGGCATATCCACGTAGTAGTTCACATTGTTGAATGTAAGAGAAAGTGGCTGGAAAGGTAAAACCATTCCCCTCTTCTGCCCATGCTTTGAAACACTATTGAGCTCCACTGAAGAACCTGAAATTTCTCTAAAGAGTCAGAAACAAGACACATAATCCAGTTGGAGAAGACAAAATTGGTAAAATATCACACCTTCTGTTCCTTTCCCTTTGTTTTCATCTTCTTCCACAGCTACAGCTTTGGAGTTACCGAGAGCTGAAGAAAACGTTTTCATGATATTGTCTGCTAGATATAATTCAAGTTCAAACTCGGACTAGTACAAAGTAAGGGCACTTACGGTTCAAATACATCAAGGCTATTATGTAAAGAAGATTGAACAACAGAGAAAAACCAAGTAGCGCCACAATGCAGATCCAAAACCAATAAGGCTCTGTAAAGAAGCCCCTACTCTTCAGAAGGACTTCTCCAACAGTTTTCGCATTGATGCGGGTATCAAAGTTGGGCTGCATCAACAGATATTTGCATCAGAATTGGCAAAGAGAAGTCAACAAGAAGAAGACTTGGTGAAATCTTACCTTGCCCCATCGCTCATCCAGAAATTCATTCATAACAATAGCAGATTGTCCATACATCATAGGGGATGTATAATATGCCCAAGTCATCCATGATGGGATATCATCTGTAAAGAAGAACATAAAACATGTTTTCACTTAACAATCTCATAAAAAGAGAAGCCAAAAATGATATTATCTGCTTACCTTTGGCAATGATGAAGCCTCCAAGAACAAATACAATTAGCAATGCAAAGGTCCCGGCCGAGTTGGCGATTACTTCTGTTCTTCCAATGGCTCCAAGGAATCTAAACAAAGAAAGAGCCATCTGATTCGCGCAGAAGTATGCCAGTAGCTGCCGGAAAAACCTAATGGCACAAGTTTGGTTAGGTCAAGGAAATGAAAATAGAAAGCACTAGAAGCAAGTGAATCTACCTGGCAGCAGAAGGAGCAAAGCCTATAGTGTAGTATGTAAGACCAATCCATATTCCTGATTCGATAAGAGATAATGGAATCTTCAGAAGCCATGCTGGTAAGGCAAAAGCCCATGGTGGATAGAACAAGAAGTCTCTCTGCTTATAGAAAACCGGGAGCCTCATCACAGTAAATGCTAGTTCAGCCATTCCATTGAACATTACATTGATCAAGCTGAAAAATAGAGCACCATAAAACTTTTGACCATCTTGCACCGAGCCAACATGCATTTCTGTCCTTAGATAGACCGTCATACAAATCAGAGACATGATGGTTATCTGGACGGTCTTGAACACATACACAAAGGAGTTGCGTTTCATAAGCAACCATTCTCTATCAAAGCATGCCTGAAACAGCTCCCAGTTTGATATACCATACTTGTGTTTGACTAGTGCAGCAGGATGGGTTTTAGATTTTTCATAGGGAACCTTGAGTTCGAAAGCAAGTTTTTGCCCTATGTGGAAAGAATTGAAACCCCTTGAGAAATCATGTACGGACACATAGCTATAAGATTGTTCTCTCTTGTTCCAATACTGCTCTTGGTCCTTCTTAGACGTAACTTCTTGCAGAAAGTCTGCAACACCTTTCCTTCCAGGACATTGGAAACCCATGTACTCAAAGAACTCAAGAACATTGTCTCGTGGACCCTGGTAGACAATCTGGCCCTCTGAGATCAGGATAATGTCGTCGAAAAGCTCAAATGTCTCGGGTGTAGGTTGTAAAAGAGAAATAATCATGGTAACATCCGAGATATGAACTAATTGCCTCATGAACTTGCAAATTAAAAATGTTGTGGAACTATCTAATCCTGTTGATATTTCATCCATGAAAAGAGCTGTTGCAGGTCCTACCAACATCTCTCCTGCTCGATTTATACAAGTTTATGAGCGTACATGTGCATTGTTAGTCTGATGAATCAAACAATAAGAAAGCATAAGTCTCACCTGTTGTTAGACGTTTCTTCTGTCCTCCAGAAACACCTCGTCTCATCACGTCTCCAACAAGTATGTCAGCACATATGTCCAGACCAAGTATCTGTCAAGTGGAATTTGCCCAAACTATTGTGTTTTCAGTTTGTTAGAAAAGGACAAACACAAGAAAGAGTCTACCTTAAGTACATAGTCTGTAACCAAACTAGTCTCTTGGCCTGATATAGCAATGGATTTCATGAATGCATCAATTTCAGGGTCTGGCTTTATCCCCGCATCTCGCTCTCTCCTTGACAGCTCAGTCAATAGCTGATACCGAGTCCCAACACCTAAACATCGTCCAGAAAAATCTATTGTCTCCCTCACTGTCATCTCTCCAAAGTGAAGATCATGTTGACTAATGTAGGCACACGTCTTTCGAGGAACAAACTCGCAAAACTTATGACCACAATAAGTTATACTCCCAGACATCTGTTTGCCATTTCAAAGTCACATAACAATAGACTCAGAATGTCGACTTAACCATGAGATTTTTTAAGATCATATATAGATGTGATAGACAACAAACCTGGAGGGTGTCATCGAGCTTCCCAGACAAAGCTTGTAACAGGGTTGTTTTTCCTGAACTTGGTGGACCAAGTAGTAAGGTCATTCTGCAAATCGTGCTCAATAACGTTTAGATTTAATATACTCTCCTTCCAACTAAAAGTTTCCAGGATATATAATTCAGCAAAACTGTTGTCGTATTCGTTTTAGTAACCTTGATGGTTTGACGATGCCACTGATATCTTTAAGTATTTGAATCTTGCTCTTTTTAGATGGAAGGAGGTGGAATAATCCAAGAATGCTCTATATACAAATAACAGAAAAATCTTTAAGTAAAGTTTCATCATTATATAATATATATGAAATCAACAACAAAAAGAAACAAAGTAGTAACCAAAATAGATAACGTGAAAGCTAGTCTAGCATCAGCCGCACGAAACATTACACAGATGAACTTGTGACATTTCATACATACGGAAAATGTAATTTTAATCTTGAATTACGGTTTTAGCCAAAAAAAGACTTATAAGTTGATTAATTTCAGTTTTGATGACAACAACTAGGGCCTACGCAAAAAATCCATACCCGATTACCAACCCGAAACCGATCCAAAAAAATTAGGTTTGGTCCGGATTTAAAATGTTGATAAAACCGAATGGGCCTGAATCTGTTGGTAAATGAGACTTTGGGTTGGGTCGGGTTTAATCCGAAAACCATTTGGGTACCCGATAACCCGACTCGATAGCAATACATGTGAGTTATTATCTTATGTTTGGATTTCAGTTTCTCGTGTTTGGATTTCAGCTTCTAATGTTGTGCTTGGATTTCAGTTTCCAATGTTATTGAGTACTTTCCAGTATTCTAATTTGAATTGATCTTGGATACTTGCTCTGTCTTTTGTCTAATTGTTCGATTTTTTCAAGGTTTGGGTTTGAAAACCTAAAACACTAGTGGTCCCGAACTGACCCGAAATTGTTAAAACCCCATTTGGGTGCAATATTCAATAATGTAAAAAATCCTAAAAAAATATTAGAATTTTATGTAACTTATCATTTGATTTGTAACTTAAAGAGGTTTAAAACTTACTTTCAAACATAGTAAAAATAATGAAATTGTCATAACTCATATGTAATTACATTTACAATTCAAAAACAAAGAATTTTGATTCATTTGTAAATTTTTAGATAATATTTAGTGATTGAATACATTTTAACAAAAAAATTGTAAAAACACTAAATACTAACAAAAAATAATATAAAAGAGAGATGCTAAATAAATTCGTCAATTAAATATAAAAGAGAGATGCTAAATAAATCCGTCAAGAATATTCTCTCTCCTCTCAAACTCTCTCTTTTAGGCGATTTCCGACGAAGAGAAGAGCGGCGGAGGTTAAAATCAACACCGTCGTCTGATCTACGCCTCCGTGCAACGCATTTTCTCCCCCCCCTCCCTTTTCCGGCGTCCAACGAAGCCTCAACGACGGTGAGAGCTCCTCTGCAAACCCTCTCTCCGACGGCGAGGCACTTAGCTCCGAGACTTCCCCTATGGCCGGCGGCTCTTCGATCTCTCCGAGATCCCCGCGACGGCCCCGATAAGCTTCTCCCCTCTTTGTTTCTCTGGTGCAGATCTACGTCGGAGACCCCCAATCTCCTTCTCCGCCACTTCGAGGTGGTTCCCCACGGTGGCTCGTTTACGGCCGTGCGGCGGCAGCTTGGCCATCAAGCCCCTGTGCGATGCTCCTCAACCCCGGTCGGTCACGTTTCCGTGCATGAGTTAGCCTCCGCCCAGATCTGTTCGGTAGGGTCCCGTTTCACAGATCTGCGGCGGCGGTGAGCTCGTCTCCGGCGATGTTGTTTCCCGGTTCGGCCTCCGGTGCAACGCTAGGGAAAAGGAGTTCGAGGTCACAGCCTCACTTAAAAGCTCACTCCCGGAACCGAGGTTGCTTTCGTCGAAGCTGGCGGTGGTGGCAGCGGGTCGATCGCCGGAAAACAAGGGCGGCGGCGGCAGCTTAAGATGAATTTTAGGGTTTCTGGTCTTTGGGCCTTCTCTGTAATTCATTTCTTGGGCCTGTATTTTGAGCTTTGTAATTGGACCCGGTTTGAGTTTTTATATTAAATTAAGAAAACCATTAAAAAAATATATCGATTTTTTGTTGATTAAACCGAAGAATTAGAATGACATTTATTTATGTTTACCGACAAATCAATTTTCCAAAAAGGTAAATAGTTATGCCAAGAAGGCAAAAGGCCGTAATGTTAGGGTTTATCTTCTTTCTAATTTCTGAAACTTTTTTAGATCCTGATTTCTCGACGACATCGTACAAGACAAAGTTACCAACAAAAAGCAAGACGATTGACCCCAAAAAAAAAGGGAAAAAGAAAAGAAAATGAAAAAGAGAGAACCTCTATTGTATTCAACGTGACGTTGAAGAGAGTAGGAAGTGCCCTGCTTGCACTACGCACATCTGCTTCCACTGATATATTCTCATATCTTACTTCAATCTTCGGAACTTCAATTCCTACTCTGTTAAAAGACAATATCCAAACTTGTCAGAGTGTTGTCTTGTAATAACCTCAGAAACATAACAGTTTTAGGGCTTTTTGTAATTTTTACCTGTCTGTTCTTTCTCTCATCCGACATAGAAACTTTTCGTTATCTTCTTCAACGAATTTCAATACCATTTCCATAAGATGTTTCTTCTCCTCAGGTGTAAGATTCGTAACGTCAACCTCCTCAAGCCCAGCTTTTCCATTGGCCGTTGTTTGTGGCAACATCCCTTTTCGTAACCGATCGTACGTCGGCAATCGCTCAAGAGCCGCCCACCGGAGCTCCACCTCATCTTCCTGTCTCCGTTCACTCCTTCCGAACACCTCGTCCCCCGGAGGAACCAACACATCTCTGAAGCTTCTTGATGATCCGGCCAAATTCCCTCTCCCACTCATTGTTCGGACCAGATCTTCATCTCTTCCTTGCATCGCCACCACTACCAATGAGAACGTTCCGACGTCCGGTTTGAGTCAAGAAGAAAGAGGCGTCTATGCAAGTCGAGATTCGAATCTCACGTCGATTCGTCTCCGTCCGACATTAAATGGGAGAAAGAAACTTGGAAGTGAGACATAAGAGAGACGATGCGGGGTTATGTTTTACAGATTTCTCCATTTATGTAGAAATTAGTAGACTACTTCTTGATCATCATGTTTTTATAAAAATATTTATTAAAAAATATTTGATATAAAAGTTTATTGTAAAATTTCTATAATTTCTATATTTTATATATACAATAAGATTATGTCATATATTTTTGCTCAATAAAATATTTTTTACCTCATTTTCTAGGTTTTAATTTTTTTCCAAAATTTAAGATTTTCACAAATAACAATACAAATTTTAAATTTTCTTTCGTTAAATATTGAGTTGACCAACCAATAACAATTTAGTAGAGAATTTTTTATTTTCTTTTAAGTTATTACTAACACTTCATTAATTATTTTTAAGCATAAATACTCCATTCACTCCTCAATATAGGAGGTTTAAACATTTTATTTGTTTCATTTTAAATGATGTTTTCGATTTTCAATGCAAAAATTTAAATATAAAAATCATTAATATTATGCAGTATGATTTTTGATTGGTTAAAATAGATGAAGTTAATGATGTTTTTTATGAAAAAGAGATAAACTAAATTATGTTTTTGTATTTTATTAATCAATGTGAAAAATCTTTAAACATATATATTGAAGAACAGAGGGAGTAATAAATTTCTTAAAAATTGTGCATTCCCTTAGAAAATATTATATTATGGTATAGAGAGACTATATATTAAAGCTATAATGAGCATTGAACAATGATTGTTATGATGAGCATTGAACAAAAATACTAAAAAATGATTGTTATGATGAGCATTAAACCAGTTATCAAACAAACTTATACTCCCTCCGTTCCTCGATATATAAGGTTTAAGCATTTTATTTTTGTTCCATTTTAAGTGATGTTTTTGATTTTCAATGCAAAAATTTAAAGCTAAAAACCATTAATATTATGCAGTATGAATTTTGATTGGTTAATGGTTTTTTTATGAAAAAAAGATAAATTTTAAATGATGTTTTTGTGTTTTATTAATCAACGTGAAAAACCTTTAAACATCAAATATTGAGGAACGAAGGAAGTATTTAATATTGTACTCCTCTATCCAAAATGTGGTATTTTTTAGGCACATGCACAAATATTAAGAAAACTATTTATTACATCTAAAAATCATTAAATAATGTCTTAAACTAATTTTCAAAAGTTTTAAAAAAATATATTAGTAGAAATGGTTTATTTGACTCTTCAATTACTTTGACTAAATCTTTATTAATTATTATTATATTAAAAAATAAAAACTTGCATTAATATTATAAAAATCTTATAATGTAAAATTAAACATAGAAAATTTTATATTTTGAAACATATATGCAGTATTGTTTATTATTTATGTTAGCAAACCATTATAATTATTAAATTTTATTTATATAGTTGTTACCGATTACGAGGTAATATCATTGATATAGTTTATAATTATTGATATAGTTGTTACCGACTACGAGGTAATATCATTGATACAGCAAACCATTATAATTATCTATTATTATATTAAAGTAGAATTTATCTATTTAAAAAAATCATAATGAACTACTTTAAAGATGACTAGGCAAAATAAAAATAAAAAAATATATTTAATATGTTATTTAATACTAGGTTATAATAATATTATTTTTAATGTATCATAACTAAAAAAAATCCTCAAAAAATATCTCACAACAACAAACTTAAAATCACGTATTTTGATGACAATAGTTAGGAAAATATTTAATTACTTTTACTAGATATTTATTGTAATAAAATACAAATCACTTATTTGAAATAAAATTTAAAATCATTAAAAAGCTAAAATAAATTATTTGTTAACAATGTTAATAATAGACTAAATTTGTCTATTAAAAATAATATTCAAAAATCTATAATTTTGTATTATAAATTTCTCCAATATAATCATATCGATTCAATTGATATCAATCTTAACAATTTCAAACTAATATCAATCCTAAAATATTTTAATTAATTAGATATAAGTTAGTATTTTCATATAAATTTTCAAATCAAAATATAAATCATGTATAGCCTAAAAACGGTATATAATTATATTTTTATCATTTATTGAGTTATTTTAAAATAAAATTACCCACATTAATTGCGGGCTAAATTGTAGTAATTCATTATAATTTGTCATCAATTTTCCTAACCCAACAAAAAAAAAAATGAACAACTTGAACCAAATTAAACCAAACTATCCCAGTATACATACCTACTTCATACCCTAGACTCATATTTTAATATGAAGATTTGACATTTCAATGGATGCACAACACCTACCACGCTTGATGTAATATTCAGTTTGTGATAATTCTTGACAATATTATCAGGATTAGTTGACTTAACTAGTAAACATTTTTCAAAGAAAAATAAAAATTCTGAGTTTGAATTTTCGAAGATTATTTAACTAAAAATTATTTGATTTATAACATGTTATGATC
This sequence comes from Biscutella laevigata subsp. laevigata, assembly GCA_900406315.1. Taxonomy (NCBI): domain Eukaryota; kingdom Viridiplantae; phylum Streptophyta; class Magnoliopsida; order Brassicales; family Brassicaceae; genus Biscutella; species Biscutella laevigata. The sequence goes on from OVAU01003144.1 coordinate 10,602, forward strand.
CTCTACTTAAAAACACTATATTTCAACTAGACTTTAGTCCAAACAATCCAGAATTCTTTGATCATATTTGTACATCATTCTAAATAATTTACTTTGGTTATAAGATTACTATATGAAAAGATCAGCTTCTCAATCTCTTCTTGAATCTTATTTTGGGTTGTATGGTTAACCTCTTTTTGTATGCTATGTAACCCCAAGGGGATTCTATGGACTTTCTTTGTAAATAAAAAAGAAAAAAGATTACTAATAATAATATTTGAAAAAGAAAAAAAAAATTAAAAAGATCGCAAATCCGAAAAATGGAGGGCTGATGGTTCCCTTCGACGGCACCTACCACACACATAAATCTCTCCCACCTACCCTCCCCACACACATAAATCTTTATTTTAATTTCTTTTATATTTCTTTTGTTTTTTTTGATAAAATTTATTTCTTTTGTTTTCTTTCAATCCTTATTATTCGGCCAACCTTTATACACTTTCTAATAATTTTTGTAACCAAAAATAATATATAGTTACAAGTTATTAGGTTGAACCTACTTTTTAGTTTATCGATTATAGTTTCTATTTTGATTAAGCTATATGTTTTGATTAAGCTATATGTTGACAACGACTTATTATATATACATATCCCCTGTATATTAATACAGAAACATTTTGCTTAGGTGTCAACACTAGAAGCATTTCGCTTACATGTCAACACTAGAAGCATTTCGCTGATGTATCGTTTTGTAGTGTACTCTCTGATAAGATTTAAAATAATAATTCAATATTTTTAAAATTACATACTTCTATTACCATAAATTTCATAATACTACATATGTTTCCATATTTAAAATATATAATA
>OVAU01003145.1:0-11447 GCA_900406315.1 Biscutella laevigata subsp. laevigata
AAGTGAAGAAAACCTCCATTGTTGACAGGAGACCTTCCAGACGTTGTATTATTTGACCAACACAGATGATATGAGCAGAATCGACAAACTTCAGTCAACTTTTTGGAAGGAATGGAAACATAAATTAGAGGAAAAAATGCATGTAGCAGATCGTTCTAGAATGGTGGAGAGAATCATTCCTGGGGTTGAGACTGAAAGGTTCTTGTCCCATGATATTGACTACATTAAGTCTGCTGTTTTCTCACTTATTGAATCTGTGAAATCGGAGAAAAAGCTGATTTTAAAGGATGTTGTAAAATTAGCTGATACATATGGCTTGAAGCAGTCAGAGGTAGGAAATATACATATAACTCGCTAAAGCTTATATTTTCATCAATTGCATCTACTATATATCTTTCTTTGTCTTCTCACCAGGTGATATTAAGGTATTTAAGCTCTATCCTTTGCTCTGACGTTTGGACAAATGACGACATCACGGCTGAAATTTTACAAGTCAAGGAAGAAATACTTGCATTTGCTTCAGACACCATACAAATGATAAGCACATACGTGTACCCAGCTGTTAGTGGTCTTGACAAACAACGCCTTGCTTACATATACAGCCTCCTTTCTGAGTGCTATTGCCGTTTGGAAGAAAGCAAGGAAGAATCATTGTTGGGGCAACAGGTTCAACCACAAGTTTCCTTCGATGGGTTATCGAATATGTATAACATCCTTAAGCAAGAATGCAGTAGAGTGTCCTTTATCACAGATTTGGATTTCAAAAACATCGATGAATTGGGAGGTTTGAACTTTGAGAGCTTCAATAATGAAGTCTGTGCGCACATCAATGAAATGAACTTGGAAGCTTTGACCAAAATGGTAGAAACTCTCACTGGCTTCTTCATGCAGAATTCGCCCAAGGGTCTCATTTCCTGGCAAGATGTCTACCGACAATATATTATGAATCTGTTAGATACATTAGAAAGTAGAAGAGATCTTGATGTTGGCAGTGCAGAGAGTTTCCAGGGTTTCCTCAGTCAACTCGAGCAGACCTATGACCAATGTAGAGTATATATCAGGATCTTGGAACCTTCAGAGACTCTGGAAACCCTGAAACGGCATTTCACGTTAGTTCTACCACCAAATGGTTCCTACATGCACATCCCTGATAGTTCTACATGGCAAGAATGTCTTATCTTACTTCTTAACTTTTGGATAAGATTAGCTGATGAAATGCAGGAAGTAAAAGCATCTAGTCGAAGTCTTGGGGAGAATCTTATCTTAAGCCCTGAATACATCAACAGCTGCCTTACTCTTCTCATGAAACTAGTAATGGACGACCGTCTCTCCCCAAATCAGGCTTGGGCAGCAATACTTGTTTACGTTAGATCTGGCTTGGTCGGTGATTGCGCCACTGAAATCTTCAACTTCTGCAGAGCCATGGTCTTCTCTGGTTGCGGATTTGGGCCCATTTCTGATGTCTTCTCAGATTTATCCTCTCGGTATCCAACAGATTTGCAGGATCTTCCACACCTATATTTGAGCGTACTTGAACCTATTTTACAGGATTTGGTATCTGGAGCTCACGAAACACAGAATCTTAACCGGTTACTATCTTCTCTCTGTGATCTGATTTTTTCGATTCCGTACGGGATGTGTTCGTTTGCTCTGTCTCCTGATAAATGTTTTGTTTGTTCCTCTTTTTCTTTGCTGATCGACTTTCATACACTATGCCCTCCAAGTTTTTCTTTTTAGGGGTCTCGGGTTCAGTCTCTTCATCAGAGACTTGTCCTTCTTCCTTTTCGTTCTCGCTGCTTTCCTCTTCAGAATCGGTTGGCATGAGTGCCTGGAAACGTGAGGGGGAGACCTCACTTGACTTCTCTTTGATGGGATAGCGCTGGTTTTGTGGTGCCCGACCACTCGAGACTTGCTGCCATTGTTCCGTAGTGTTCTGAGCTGGTTGGGTGAGTGTGGGTGGTTGAGTTAGGGCTGTTTGAGCTGGTGGCGTGGAAGCGCTGGGTGCTGAGATAATTGTTGTAGCTTCGGGATTGTGTTGGGTAATGGGCTGCGTTAAAGCAGTTGCTTGATCTTTTTGCCCAGCTTGGTCTTCACTGCCAGTCATTTTCTGAGGCTCTGCAGCATGGGATTCTGCCGGAGCCGGAGCAACGGAGATAGGAGAGTTACTGAGAGAAGATAGTAACCGGTTAAGATTCTGTGTTACTGAGAGTCTCAACGTTGTTGAAGAACTGAAGCAAGAAGGCATACCAGAGTTATCGAGTCAAAGCCAACATGAAGTTCTACTTCTGGTTATATATTCTGGGACTCTCTCAACGATAAACTCCAATTCTTGCTACGGGTCAGTCTTTTCGTTCCTTTGTTATCTGATTGGAAAGCTATCTCGGGAGTTCCAAGAGAAGCAGATAACACGAGCCGAGAACAGTTTTATGACATGCTTTGGGGAACTCATGTTCCCGTGTTTTGTCTCGGAGCTTGTGAAGGCTGAGCAGCAGATACTAGCTGGGTTTCTGGTGACCAAGTTTATGCATAGTAACCCATCTCTTAGTCTGATTAATGTGGCAGAGGCAAGTCTGAGGAGATACTTGGAGAAGCAGCTTGAGTATACGTTTGACGAGAACACAGAACTTGAAACATTGAAGAATACAGTCTCAAGTGTAAGGAGCAATTCAAAGGAAGCCATACGATCTGCTTTAGGTTCTCTTTCAAGTTGCACAAACAGCCGATGATGATATGAAAAGAGGCCTCTTCCGAGGTGATATGGTTAAAAGAGTAATTAGGAGAAGTTAGATGTGTTTATGCCTAGTCAAAGAATTAGTTTGTTTTCTTAACTTTTTTTTCGATATGAAAATTGTTACAAAAAAAAATTATTTATATTCAAAATCTTAAGAGGTTACGTTGCGTTTGGCGTTTCATCGATCATGTTTGTTCACTTTTGTGCCAACAAAAGAATGTGTTATACTTTCTACTGACCATCACTACATCTGTTAATCCAAATCCTAACATAGGGGTCAGATGATGGATTTTATTTTTTCTTAATTAATTTGTCTAAATATTTTAAATTATTTAAGGTAAATTATCGTATTGGATTCACCTAAATTAGTTTTTAGTATAATAATTGTTAAACATATTTCATCCACCATTGTTGTAAACCAAATTTGTTGGTGAAAAATTATTGTCTATGGATCATGGAAAATATGTGAATATATGTTAAAAAATGTGATTTCGTATTTCATAAAAATTAATATTGAGTATTTTGAAAAATATGATTCTGTGTTTTTTTAGGAAAATTATGATTCCACATTAGAGAACAAATGTGATTCTGTTTAGAAAAAACAAATTATGGAAAAAAATTTGTTAAGCATATTTAGAAAAAAATATGATTCCTTGTAAAAAAAAAATATAGGAAAAGAAAATGTGATTGAATATTTATTAAAAAATATAATTTTACATTTTTAAAATTAAGATGCAAATTTTCTCATAAACTCTTATATCATCTCAAATATTCAAATATTTGAGATTTTATAAATCTTATCATCCAAATGGTTGGTAAGACGAACAACAATAGCATATGTGAAATACTCTAATGATTGTGATAGCATGATTGCTATGTTATAAATTATGGTTGAAAATATATACCAATTAAAAATATAACAATGCGCTGAAAATATATTCTAAAATATTTCATCTTATATGGGACAAAAAACCAAAAAGAGAAATTAAAAATAGATTGGATATTGAGAGATCATCTAATCACATAATAAGCATTCTCAATCAAAATGGTTTTTAACCATAAAAACAATGTTATTTCTCTTTCCGGTGAAACTTACAAAAATATGAATTAATGATTAGAGATTGAATAACAAGAATCTTACAATGAAAAGACACCTTTCTAGAAATGTGCATGGTTTGTACATAATTCGTTTGTGTAAAGAAGTATTTTATCCCAGTGTCTCAATCTCTTCTCTTTAACTGTTTATAGACTTCAGATGATAATCAAGAATCTCAATGTGAAACTCTAGCTCATAAGCTTTAGAAGTCCATGCGCTGGAGAAAGCTCGTTCCGACCTAAGAAGAAGAACCTCTGAACTCCGCACGTATTGGATAAAAAAATGTGTATCTTGTATTTTTTATAATGGATATGTGTTGACAAAAAGAATAGATATGTATAGTTTAGGATATACTAAATTATATTGCGATTTAGGTGTAGGTTAAAAATATTAATATATATAAGAAGATAAAATTATGTAGAACATAATTATAATATATTAAAGGTTACATTTAAATTATAGTAATTATACTATATATTGGACAAATAATCTAAACTGAATATTGTGAAATTTGAAAAATATGTAATTTAGGATCTTGTTGAAAATAATAAATCAAATATTAAAATAATTTGATTTTAAAATTCGTTTTAATATTAAAATTATTTTAAAATTATTTTTTTAAATTGTAACTTTTGAGAAAATATTTAATTTTCAATTAAAAAAAATTATAAATATATTTTCAGTTTTACCCTTAAAGAAAATTACATAGATTTCCAATTTTATCCTTAATAAATATTTTTATTTTGTTCTTTAAATTATCTTTTTACAATAGTCTATCATGTAATATTTTAATGATTTAAAGGTTATATTTTTAACAGTGACTCTAAAATAATACTATAGAGATATTAGTTGACAATATAAAACTCAATAATTTTTATTTTGAGAATTATGATGAGTAAATGGATAATAGTCTACAAAAACTCAAACTTCAAACAATTGTTATATAATGATATTAAATCGATAGAAACAGTTAGTTGCTAAAATAAATATTCAATTTTTTCTGTAAACAAATATAAATTTGAGAATAAGAAATTAAAAATATATTAAATAATTTAATAATAAACATTAGAAAACTATATCAATATAAAAAAATTCTAATAAATATTAAATATTCAGGCTTAGGTTCGAATCATTCAGGTACCAATTTGTTCGATTCGATTCAAGTTCGATTTCGATTTTTCTGATAGTGAAATTTAGGATCCATTTAAGTTTTTTCTATATTCAAATTCGGATTAATATTTTTTTGGTTTGGTTTCGGTTAATTTGTCCAACTATGACCTTTATCCGTATTTTATTTGAACTCAACAATATCATGATAGTTATTAATAATATTTTTTCGCCTGGTTTAATTTCCTAAGTACTAGTATTAGTAAAAGCAAATTATGGTTTAGGGGACACTAAAGTCTCGATCCAAACTCCTCCAAATCAATAAAAAAAATAAAAATAGTAACACATGGATTTCTTTAGTGATATGAGATCTTTGCTTATGTTCACGTGATCATATCTTATTAGGAACATTGAATGTCCAACTGGCCAAGGTAATTTCTCTCCAAAAAAACTCACTTAAGGTAAATTGTGAAATTTAGAAGGGATGTAGTTATTGTCATTGATTAATTGTTAAAAAGAAAAGTATTTGTTTTAATTTATTCTCCAGTGAAAACAAATAACAACAAATACACATGCACACTGATACAGATGCAAAAGATTGCATATTCGCTTTTCTATGCCCTATAAATTGTTTATTTTTGCTTAGAAACAAAATATTATTGTGTGATTAATGTATCTTTTTCTTTGACGTTTTAGAATCCAACAACTTGAGTATATTGTGCATAAGCGTCGGATTGCATCGCAATTGGTGCTCGAGTAACATGATCAGGTAGTTCGAACGCGTCCACTAGTTCCTTAGCCACATTCCTTACTTGGAAACTCAAATACTCGGTCAGTTTATGAATCGCCTTCAAACACAAAAAAAAAAAGAAGATTATCTTTCCCATGTTTAATCGAAAACAGAATTCAATTTGTTGTGGATTGAAGAACAAACGAACCTTGGCTTTGTTAGGAGCTACATAATCCACGTTACGGTAAGTTCCGATATCTTTCCAGATTCGGTCTAATGCGTACAGATCACATGCTAGTTTTAGTGCAGCTCTTGCACTTGGCTCCGAGCACCTGAAGAAAGAGACGAGTTTAATCTTTTGATTCATGAGAGTTTTAAAGATTTGTGTGTGTGTGTTTTTCTTACTTTTGAACAGCTTCGATGAACTTGGCGAGAATGACTGTTTCAATGTGAGATTCTGCGAGTGTCAAGAGATGATTCAAGCATCTGTTCCAAGCACCGAAATTTCCAAGAGTCTTTGTGTGTTTATTCAGTCTCATTGCAACACTTTGTAACAATCGCGATGTACGATACTGAGAAGACAAATGTTAAAAGACAACGAGTGTGATTGATGGATGAAGGAAATGAGAGTCAGAGAGATTATAATAAACTGTAAATACAAACTCACCCGGAAAGCATCTAGTTGGAATTTAGGATCTCTTAGATGATCTTCACCTTCCCAACGTGCTGTAACAGGATTTGGCTGAGACAAGTATGTGTTCATTGATTCTCTCAAGTAGCTCCATGTAACAGTCAATGTCCCGCCTTGGAACTTTTCTTTGTAACGCTTCAATAAGTCAGCTGCAACCTATAAGAAGAAATCAAGAAACCTATGAGCATGACTAGTCTTAAAAGAGAAGTCAAAAGTTTCTTATTGAGTGAAAGGACCTGTTGCAGAAGTACTGTGTTGTCTCCTTCAAATGTTTGGAAAATGTCATGATCATTTCTCAAGCTACCAAATCGGTTAACAGCTGCGTAACCATGTCCTCCGCAGGCTTCTCGGCAGACCGAGAGTGACTTGGCGGTGTAAGATGTTACATAAGATTTGAGTCCAGCAGAGAGTGCATGGACATCAGCAACCAATTGCTCGTCGTGACTCTTCTTCATCTCTGAATATTTCTGCACAAGATACACAGTTGCAAAATGGTATGCATAGGTGGAAGCGAGCATCGGCATGAGCTTGTGTTGTTGAGACTGGTAATCAAGAATACTGACTTCAGGTTGCTTTGGAGGACCGAATTGTTGCCTCAACAGCGAATAACGAATGGCAATAGTGGCGGAAATTTTAAGGACGCCAACAGATGCATAGGCAAGGCCAACACGGCCACCTACAAGCTCACCGAGAGTTGCACCAAATCTTTTATTGATTGTAGGTAAGCTACTTGTATACTTCCCATCTCGAGACACATCTCCAAAGCGATTGAGAAGATTCTCACGCGGTATTCTCACAGAACGGAATCTCAATGCACCGTTATCCACTCCATTAAGGCCCACTTTATGTCCACAATCTTGGATTTCAACACCAGGGAGTGTCTGGTGGGTTTTCAAATCCCTTATTGGAACAATGAAGGCGTGAACACCCATATCCGAGACTCCTTTGGAATCATGAGTTGGAAGGATGAGCCTAGCGAAAACAGTAGCAAACGTCCCATGAACTGCAGCATTTCCAATCCACCACTTGATAGCTCCGTCATTAGGTGTGTTGATTATGAATTCGTCTTTAATTGGATCAAATGTGGCCGTGGTCTGGAGACCTTGGACATTTGAACCTTAAGAGGAAACAAAAACCAATGGTCAGTAACTAACGACACACATAGACAGTATCACTCATCAAGTCATCACTCACCATGGTGGAGCTCAGTCATAGCAAAGCAACCGGTGTAATCGAGATTGTCAATTCCATTGAAATACTTGTCTCTATGCTTCTTGGTTCCCAAATTGATCACAGAGCCTCCCCAAAGACTGCAGCAACAAAAAAATCGATCTAGATTATAAAGCCCCAAATTTTACGAACCCTAGTATTCAAAAAATATATTGAGATAAACCCAGAAGTTCTTATCAATACTTCAAAGGAGATGAATCCCAAGTCAAACTTCATCAAGAACAATATCCCAAACCAAAACCGTAAATCTTCAAATCCAGTGAAGAAACAAAGTAGACAAACCAAATTACAGAATACTGAATTTCTCATTTGATTGTGAAGCTAAACTACTAACCTGAACTGAACACCCATCTTAATCCCAAGCGACATATCCACACTTCCAACAGCTTCCATAATTGCGAAATACTTCTCCGGATCATCCGCCACATACCTAAATGGCCTTATCCCAGCTTCTCTCACAAGTCCTATCAGCTGCTTCATACACAATTCCCTATGATCATCCTTCAAGATCTCGATCGGCGTCTGCAAATCCGGACGGGAATTGAAGAACGCATAAACTTTCTCCTGTATATCCATATGTTTTCCCTTCATGTAGAGCGACAACGCCTGACTATTGACTTCCAGCTTCTTCGACCTCGCCGAACACGCCTCCGTCTGCACAAAAGGTAGCGGCGGCGGCAGGCCGGGGAAAATGTGTGATGACAATCGTTGGATCCGCCTCGCTGCAACTAACTCGGAAAATTCTTCCTCCGCCATCGAATTCCCTCTCCGCAATTCCATTAGAGACTTATAAATCAAAATTTGTAACAACGGTGAGACCTTTTTTTTTTCTTCAATCAAAATGAAAATAACAAATTCAGATAAAATCTTCCGATTGAAAAGTCGATGCTTCCACGGCAAGGACACGTATATATACTCGTTGATGACGTGTCCAATTATTAGTGGATAGAGTTTGGTCCGATTTGGCGCACCTTTCGAGGATATCTTCGCCTGATCTCATTTCCATATAGTAAGACTACATACCTTTGTTTAAGATTTTGTTATTTATGGGCCCATTAAATTACATTTGGGCTTTTATTAATAGGCTTTGACTAATTAAATAGAGCCCATTAAGTGCGGGACCGCGCGTGACTCCCGAGTTCGACGCCAAATCGTAATTCGAAAGGCGGGTCAAAGGAAATCTAGGATCGGAAAATCTGCACGCTTCCCGCCTCAACAACCTAAAAAAAACCCTAATTCTCTAGTCTAAACCGAGAGAGTACTTTTTTTTCTCTCAACGAAGATTTCTGATGCTAGTAAGCAATTGGTCAGTAACTCAAACTCTATTGGTATTTTCTTCGCTAATTTCTGGTTTTTTAGTCATTTGTAATTTACGAATCGCTTCATTTTCTGGTATCTTCTCAGTTTATGATTTTGAATTTAGAGTTTTGAACAGAGTTTGTTTAATTTCTTATCTTTGTTAGTTGAAATTTCACCTCCGGAATTTTAGGTTTTTTGTTTTGAGTTAGGGGTTATTATTCTTTCTCGCTGTATCTTCGTCTCAGTGAATCTGGTGAAAATTTGACTTTAGAGCATTGGTTTTGTTGCGTATCTAGTTTGAAACTGAAATGGTTTTTTTTTTTTTTTGTGGTGGTTTTTAAGATGACTGGAGATAACTGCAGATTATTGTCCAAGGAGACCCGTCTCGCGTTGTGTGATATGACAAATGTTCCAAGCAAGAGAGGGATTTCTTCTTTTCTGGGTGATTTGCTTTTGAAATCTGGAGATGATTCTGGTAAGGCTGTTGCTCCTGAAGGTTCGGGAGTTAAGTTTTCCAAGAGGTTGTGTTTAGTTGTAGACGACTTGGTCAAGGAGAGTATTAAGACTAGTGATACAAACGAAGGTTCTTCTTCTGATGATAAGAATAGTTCCGGCAATTCACCTGTTGATGGTGATTCTGGAAATTTCAGTCTCGCTGATTTAAAAGAATCTCAGGGGGAAACCAATACGGCAGATATGAGTGTTGAACCTTCTAAAGGTAGTGATTGTGATGCTATTCCCAGTGGTGATTGCAATCTGTTGAAGGAGTTGTGTGAGAAGGACTCGGACATTATTGTCTGTGGTAGTCAAACCGATGCGGTCACTAGTGAAGACTTATTAGCCATGCCTGTGTTAAGTAGCTGCAATAGCGAAAGTAGGACTGATATGTTGCTTAATTCCCAGACTATGAAATCTTGTAACATCAACAGATGTTCGACTGTTGACAGTACGCAGATTGTAAATCACCATATGGAAGCTGATGATGAGCTTAAATCTTGCTCCTGTTCTTTTTGCTTGAAAGGTTGTCTGATTCTTTCTTGTTGTTAATACTGTTTCTTTAGATATCAGTAACATGATCTGACATAGTTCGTGGATGTAATTGAATGTCTTCAGCTGCATATATCTGGTCAGATCTTCACTACCAGGATATCAAAGGGCGACTATCTGGTAAGTGAAACTATTACACCACTAAATCTAGTCGTTTAACGATTGTAAATTCTATGTGTGGTCATATGAACGTGTTGAATGCAGTGTTGAAGAAGAGCCAGAAAGAAGCAAGTAGCTTGATCCAAAGGAATGGTAAAGGAAAACCAACAGATATTTATAACTCTGAAAACTCCAATAACTCCACAATTTCTGAACCCGATGTCATGGCTCAGTGGACATCTCTATTTCTTAACATGGAAAGCATTTTGGCTCGTGAAAGTAACCACCTCGTAAGTTTGCTCAGAGCTTCAAAAGGTGAATAAATTAAGTAATGTTAGTCCTGTGTTTTGATGTGCATTGTTATTGATGATATGCAGCAGGATAGCTTGGTAGCCATGAAAGAAATGCGAGAAAATTGCAAGATTGATTTGGAGAGAGCAACGAAAACACCTCAACGGAACAACACTTAGTGTTCTTTATTGGTTTAAAATGTTGCAAGAATCTGTAGCCTTTCTTTATGTTAAATTTAAAGCTACTCATGTATGTATTATACCTTTTTATTGTCGTCGTATGTTATTGCGTCTATGTTAGTGTTACACTTGGTACTTCTAGCAATTTGTTTATGTTCTTTGAGAATAGTCACCATATGTTTATGTTACTGGAAAATGTCCCATACAAGCATGCTAAAAAATTGTTTGGTATCTGTAAAAACATTGATTAGGTTGATTCAAAGTTATAATTAACTATTGTATGGATTTCGAAATCGGTGCGAGTCCACTGTTATGTTAGTGATAATCTAAAGAGGTTCATGGAATCATGATAAAAATATTGATTAGCTACCTAATCATGTCTATTAGAATAGCAATGAAGTAATTAAGAATAGGGGATATTGATTAGTTTCTGCTTTGACATGCAAAAGTCAACTAATTATTATTTTTTTCAAGGAAAGCCTACTGTCGATGTCAACGAGTTATCGATTTGATCTCAAGTTATGTTTGGTTTTATTAGGTTTTTTTTTTCTATCTAGAACTCATGCATTGTCATATTTTGATGATACACTGTTACAGATAAGATTGTTTTGTTCCTGTTTGAAATTCACACTTAAATTTTATGTGTATAACTTGGTTTTTTATTCAGTGTTTATTTTGATTTCCATTTATTTTTTTGTGAATATTACGATCAAAATAAAACCAAAACTTAGTTTTTTACAGTCATTTCTTATTCTTCTTAATTTTTAAATGCGAAGAATTTTAAAGAGTAAGGCTTTGATTAGTTACTGTCTAAATTTTACCAATTACATTTCTACTATTCTAAAATACTCGAAGGCCCTATTTTTTCTCAAAGCACAATTTATTCCATTTTTCTCTACCTTTCTTATCTCTATAGTATTATTTAAGGATCACTTTTAAAAAAAGTA
>OVAU01003146.1:0-10789 GCA_900406315.1 Biscutella laevigata subsp. laevigata
TATGATATCTCAAATTTGAGTATCGTCGTCTAAATGGCTTAAGCCATGTTAAAAAATTGAAAGATCTTAACTTGACAATAGCAAAATGGCTGTTTCTTAGAGCAAACGTGATAATTTCACAAATAAGAAGACATTACTACAAAATCAGTGGCAGTAACACAACCTCATCTAAGTGACATTACGTGCTTCATCAGGTTCTTGATTGGATCTGGAACCAGAGTTGCTGGCTTTTGAAGCACTTTGTTTCCTGTTCTTCCTGATTCTAGCTTTCTTAGCTTTCATTCGTCGTTTCTTCTCAGCTGAATCGACCCATTTGTAATCCGATGGTATAAGGAAAGGATCGACATCAGTGTCCTTGTACCGGTTGCTATCGTTGTCACTTGATTGGCCACCACCACCGCCTTTCATCCACGACATCCACGATGCTGATGATGATGAAGCTTCTGATGACTTTGCGTCGTGAAAAACTGGACTAGATGGAGGAGTTGAGAATTCTTCCTCAGTTGGTTGAAGATCTTCGAATTTAGTAAATGTGACAAGAACACGAACTGTTGGAATAATGGGGATCGCAAGCTGCACAAGGGAAGCAGTTTAGACTCGATAAGGATTAGCTGAAAGCGCATTCATAACAGGGGATAAGAGATTACCTTGACAGGGAATGTTCCTGTGGGAAGTTTTGTTGTAAGAAGCTCTCTGAGTCTCCTCACGGCTTTGACTTTATTGGCTAATATGTCAAGAAGTGGAAGAAGCTCTTCTGTCTTAAGAGGGAAATCAGGTGTTAACCACAATACAGGTCTTAGCCCTTTCTTGTATTCGCTTTCACTCTTCTTCTTCTTCGCAACACCTTTGTCCTTTCCCTTAACATCCTCTTTGGTGTTATCAGAAGATCTTTGGCTTTTCCCTTTCTCTTCTGGTGCCAACTTTGAGCCTTTCTTAGGCTTTGTTGTTGTATCTTCAGCACCATCATGACCAGGTTTTGAGCCTTTCTTATTCCAACCAAACCAGCCTTTCTTCTCCTTGACATGACCATTACTGACTTCTCCTCCTGAACCATTTTCTTGGTGATCGCTAACGCAATTCTCTTCATCTTCAACAGCACCGGACCTCAGGGCAGAATCCAATTGCTTTCTTTCCTCAGATGTTAATACATCTTCAAAACCATCATCCTCGGCACCATTTGCTATTTTCTCTTCATCAACAGCAAACAGTTCCTCATCGGTCATTGCACCTGGAACTCTTCTTGATTTCACACTCACCATCACATGAAGCATGTCATACACTTTAGCTTTCCAACTCCCAACCATTTCCGTCCTATCTTGCCTTCTCCAATTCGGTTGAGGAACTAATTCAGCCTGAGTTACATCAATGCCAGGCCGATACATGTTAGTCTGAGACATTTGAGCCACTTCATGAGCAACTTCTGTTTCTGTTGGTTGTGTACCTGCTCCCTCCAAAGCATTTGTCACTTCTTTTTCCTTGTGAGAAAGAACAATCAATGAACCAGGGGATAGTGATCTTTTTCCATCTTCAGATGTGTAACCTTCTCCTAAGAAAAGAAATGTCTGATCTGATCTTTGGATGCGTAGCCTATCAAAACCTGCTAGTGTCATATCAGCACGGAGATTTGAACCGCGTTTCCATATCCTATAGGTATCTGAAGGAGCAATACGACTAACAAAAGGAATAACCGAACTCTCGAAATGAAATGTTATCTCCATGTAAAAATCACGAATACGAGCTGCTGAAGCAGTAATCCGAGGAAGTCTCCTACACCATTTAGCCCAAGCAAGAGGCTGATAATGCCGTGCAATTATCTTAGCAATCGCTTCCTCTCTAGTACAAACAGCTTCTTGTAACGCACTCCAACCCTTCTCATTTTGTAAGCTCCAATCTGCTCCAGCAGACATCAAAATCTCAGCAGAGATTGGATCCCGCATACGAACTGCAAGATGCAAAGGAGTTTCACGACCAGGAACATCACGACGATCAATGACTGCTGTAACAGCATCAGCACGAGCCTCGGCTTCCAAAGACTCTGCTTCGTTGTTAACCTCACCAGCCTTAGCTAATTGAGGAAGACTCATCACAATTCGTCTAAGAGCCTCATGATCATGGGACACAACTGCTAGATGAGCAGGACTTTGAGAGTACTTTGAGTAATCTTCCATAACTCACTTCTTTATTTAACTCTTATCTGCCTTCCATTCCCAAAGGAAGAAGAAACCCAGAATCACAAAACAAAACCCTAGAAACGAGAAGCTCAGGTTCCTAATCTTCTTCAAACACAAATTCCGCTATAAGCTCCAGCATTAACCAAACAACCTACAGATTCTGAAGAAAAGGAACACATCAATTTGATTGAAAAATGTTTAAAAAGCTGTAACAATAAGAGATTCCGAAGAACACATGCCTCTATTATATAATCATATCCATTGTTTCCTTCTAACAAAAGTCAACAAAGGCACTTGAAGGAGACTCAAGGAAGCGAAACCGAAGAAGCTACCTGATTGAATCTTCTCTCCTCAATTCGATCCAAAAACCCAGAGAGCAGAAGAAGGAATGAAGAAAAGCGAAGAGATTGATAAATGCTTATCCAACGAAGGGTCGATCTAACGGATAGGAACTTAGTTCGCCATGAATGCCTGAGCTTTAACTCAGATCTCTCTTTCTGATTGAGACCAATTTGGTGTTTTTGCTTTTCGATTCTCTGGAGGGAAGATTTGCGATTACCCTCTGGTTTTGAATGTATTTACGAATTTACCATTGATCTTACACTTTTTAAAGTTTTCAGCTTTATGTCTCTCTCTATCTCCATCTCTACAGTTTTACAGGTTGGATGATTCGTTTTTCGATTCAAGAATTATTATATAGCTAAAACCCATCACTCTGTTTTTTTTACAAATCTGAAATTGGTGAGCGATGAATCGGATTTTGGACAAGCAATGTTTATTAACTCCAGAATTAGGACAAAGATTCTGTGGTTCATTGGTCTTGTGAATGCAATCATAATTGTGGGGTTACAATTCTTAGCCAAAATTGGAGCTCCCATGACTTAAAAGCTCCTAGAAACTAAATCTACTTTCTAGATTTCCTCTCAAAACAAGACCAACCAAAACAAAAATGATATAAAAAGAATGAAGATGGTGAAATCACACAACTACACGGTACAAACAAGCTCAGAGATTACAAAGAAAAAACATGAGCACAGTTAAATGCAAATACAGGTGAAGAAGAGTATAATAGATGAAAGAAACATTCAAGCTGTATTTCATACTCTGCATTTAAATGAAAGACAACTTCTAAGTTTTTTTCATTCAGCAAGCATTGGCTCAGATCCTTGTTTATAAAGGAAAAGAGAGTGAATCCAGATTAAGCTTACATCCATGAATTTAAGAAGGGAGACTCCAGTTACTCATCCCAAACTTCAGCACTTCCATTTGATGCATCTTCAACATCTTCTTCCATTGATAGTCTTATGTATTCTCTATGTGCAAAACGGTCCCATTCTGTCAATGTAGGATTCTCACGCTCCTGTTTTCATTTGAAATGTTATAAGAAGCCCTTCGTCAAGAAGCAGAAACATTAAGAAGTACCTGACGAATGAGGAATGCATCTCGAGTTTCAAATGAAATAAATTTGTTGAGATTAAAAAGGATGTTGAAGACATTTCCAGAGAGCTTGGAACTCTTCAAGTCATGCAGGGTTATATAGCTTTCATTCTGCGGAAGAATACAAGAAACAATCAAAAACACAAACAACAAAATTGTTCAAACATATAAAAACCAGAATAGCATGAGAAATAATGTTTAAACCTCTGGTCCGATCATATCAATTAACTGACACAGGATATCCTCAAAAAGAACAGCCTCTTGTGTCATGCTCTCCATTCTATGCAACTGCTCCTCAAAAAAGAATTGCATCTCATTTCGTGTAAGAATCCCATTTGCATCCAAGTCTATGCACTTAAACCTAGTCCAAAGTATACTTAAGTCAGATACAAATACTCAAAATGATATCGGTCTGGCACCTTTGGACTCTTGTGTCATAGCTTACCAATATTCTAGGCTAGGCTCTGACGATTTATCTTCTTCTGCAAGTATAAAATAGACAAAATCCTCATACCCCATTTTCCCTTCAACTTTGCAAGTGAACTTTCTAGCAACCTGAGCAGAAACCAATGCTTTATCAATGATGTCAGTCATCTTAAGATAACTAGTAATTTGGAATAAGAGAAACATATATGAATATTTAACTTCAAGATCAAGATTTTCTAGACAAAACCTGGGAGAATATTCTGTCAACAATCCGGTAAGTGAGAGCATGATTTCCATATTTCATAAGATTTTCTTTGTCGATCAGGAAATCATGATCTGTATCCAGCTCCCAGAACTTGCAGTATATGACATAGAAATGCTCATATGAGAAGTACCTAGTTTTCATAGTAAATAAAGAGCGTTGATGTCCAGTGAAGTCGAACAAAACCATATATACAACAATAACATGACCACACTTTGACAGTACCTCAACACTTTGTTGATATCTTCTTCNAGAGCGTTGATGTCCAGTGAAGTCGAACAAAACCATATATACAACAATAACATGAACACACTTTGACAGTACCTCAACACTTTGTTGATATCTTCTTCTTCATCAGCATGAACCATTGCATCAATTAAGTTTCCCCGTTTAAGCTCCCTATAGGTAAGTCGTCCATTTCCAGATCTATTGATGTAGTAAAATATTCTGTAAATGACAGTTTCGGCTGTCCCAACAAAATATGAACTGTATCAGAAAAACTGCATCCTCAAAAAGACAACTTTGATTCCACAATCTTCAAAAGTAGCAGAGAATACCAAAGAATGTTGACTCCAGACATAGCAATCAATAAAAGTGTTCACATAATTTCATTACTAACTGGCAAATAATTCATAAGGATAGAATAAAAGCCCTGTAGCTAAACATAGAAAATATTAAAATCTGTGACCTAACTCTCGCTCAGTTACTAAACACCACAACTCAAGCAATACCAAGAGAAAAGAAAACATAAGCTATAATAGGACACTGACTAAAATATATATGAAGTCGAGAGTTACCATATCTTTCTTGGAATTCAGGTGTCGTTTGCANCAACTCAAGCAATACCAAGAGAAAAGAAAACATAAGCTATAATAGGACACTGACTAAAATATATATGAAGTGAGAGTTACCATATCTTTCTTGGAATTCAGGTGTCGTTTGCAGGAATTCTAGCCCAGGATGTGTTGCAAGCAGTTCTTTAAGTAGTGGTTTGAAATCATCCTGTCAGAGAAAAAAAAGCACTAAGAGCAAAGAAATTGGGAAATTTAACCTTGCTATCATGAGTAAAAATGACAATTAAAAAAATACCTTAACAACGAAATTCTGATTTTGCTGCTTCAGTATCTTAAAGATTTGTGTCGTTGTATCCATTGTCAACATGTTCCCGTTTATCCAATAATCAATAAACGTTTCTCTGCATAATCAAACGCTAGAAGACTGTTCAACACTGTGATTACCAGACTCATAAGAGAGTAACAATCAGATGAGAAGGAAGCTTGAAGTGTGTTGCAAACTATGTGAGCATAGAAGCACACACCTAGTAACAAAGCCTGCATTATTGACATCAATCTTTTTGAAAAGTGAAGTGGAGAAGAAAGATGGGAGCTTGCAGATTTCTCGGGTGACAAGTTTGAATTCTGAATATGAAAAGGTATTAGAGATCACATGTAAGTGTCAGTTTAAATGATATCAAACTTATGACTACTTACCTTGTATCTGAAGTCCATCAATGTGACCATAGAAAAAATGGTTGATTCTAAACATACAGTGCTCTTTGATCTCGCTTGGTGGTGGACGACCATTTTGAAAATAAAACTACAATCGTTTCAATACTCCATCAGATGGGGAAGAAAAAGAATATAGTTACTAAAATTAGCAGAAGCAGTTCAAACCTGAGGCATTGGCTCTTTAAAAGGCTCATTGGTTACTTTAAGTGAAGAACCTAACTTAGAAAGACCAGCTCTTTGTTTCGTTATACGGGGTGAACCACAACTCCTTGGTGAAAGCGGAGGACCACTCCCTGCTGGAAACATAGATGGTAGAGAATTGATGGTTGGAGAATTTGAACCAGATGCGTTTCCAGCAACATTCAATGGAGCTCCAGATATGGCATCATGAAGCAATGATGCAATCTAGAACACCCCATTAGGAAACAAACAGAACAAAAATTAGACTTCAGATCTAGCAAATCATGGGCAGTAGCCATAACAAATCTCAGTAACCTAAGAAGCATCACCATAATGCTCACATAACAAATTCAGAACATTGCTCTGAATAAAAGATTCAAAAGGGTTATGAAATGCATAACAAACACTAGGAAAAATTCGAACTTTACACCAACCCATCAAACAGCAATGAAGCAGAACATAGCTCAGACAAAATCTGAATCGAATACCTTTCTATGAGCTTCGGGAAGAGAAAGCCACTGATCAAAGAGATTCTGAGTAAATCCAGGTTTTGAGTTGAGCACAAAGGAAGACATCTCTTGTAACTGTAACAAATCTGCATCAAGACAAGCTATATCTCCAGGAACAATTGCATCCACCATACTCATTTTTTTTTTGTCTCTCACGTAATCCAACAAATCAATCGCATCAAAATCACAAATTTTTACAACCAAATTGAGCAACTAAGAGTGAGAAGAAACTCAAGATCTTCAAGAACAGATAAAGAATCAAATCAGCTCCTCCTCAGATTTTTCGTAGGATGTGTGAAAAGAGAACGATCCGAAATACAGGGGAAAAAAAGAGAGAGAGAAGGAGTTGACTTATATATCGTTGACTAAAGAATGAGGAAGTGTTNCAACCAAATTGAGCAACTAAGAGTGAGAAGAAACTCAAGATCTTCAAGAACAGATAAAGAATCAAATCAGCTCCTCCTCAGATTTCTCGTTGGATGTGTGAAAAGAGAACGATCCGAAATACAGGGGAAAAGAAGAGAGAGAGGAAAGAGTTGACTTATATATCGTTGACTAAAGAATGAGGAAGTGTTGTGTAGTATTCATTGAAGTCGCAGAGTATTTAAGATGCCAACTTTAATTGCATTAACATTTCAATCTGAGAACATGTGTAATTATTGGTTTCGCACATTCAACAATTAGTGAAAACCAAAGCAGAACGAATTCTGCCATGTAGTATTGCATAGGTTGAGAATGGAGCACAAAGATGTGTCTGATTCTGAATCATCTAACTAACCAAAGAACCAATCTCAGTCAGTAGCACAAAGATGTGTCTGATTCTGATCAGAGAATCATCAGACCAAGAGAAGCATTCGTATTGCCTAGTTTAGCTTGCATGAGGAGGCCACCATTCGATTTCGTATGGAGCTTGTCTCAGACAATTCACTGCTTCTTTCTCCGTGACATTTTGAACTTCACCTGGGTGGTTCGAGGGACAAAGCTCATTTCTTGGTTAAAGACAGTCCAGTCTGGCTCGGTTTACGAGGTTAAGAGATATCCAAGGAAATCAGCTCGGTGGTTTAGAAAGGTGTTGAAAAGACAATGTCTTAACAATTCTAAACAGAACACGGTGAAGTATCAAAGCTAACAAAGTAGAGATAAAGAAAAACTCAGGAATTGAACAAAAATGCACAAGAATTGTTAATCAGAGCCTGGCCGATTATAAATAAAAATGAAATTTTTAGTATTTATCAGCTTTAACTGAAAGAAGATGATGAAAACAAAAAAAAAACATAGAGATCCCAGATTCCAATTTGTAAAACTTGACAAGAGTTGCCTCTCTAATGACCTAAGAACACAGAGGATAATTGTCTTTCTCTCTTCGTCAACACCTCGTAAAGATTGTTTTCCTAAATGGTTTTTGGTATTACTGTTCAGTGATATAATAGGTACACCCTAACCCTGCATGATTAACCAAATATGATTCAATGATAGCTCCGGTCGAATTGTAAAAGGGAGAGTGGATCCAGGGAAGCTTACCCAGATGAACTCAAAAGGGAGCCTCAAGTGATTCATCCCAAACTTCAGCACTTCCATTGGATGCATCTTCAACATCTTCTTCCATTGATAGTCTTATGTATTCTCTATGTGCAAAACGGTCCCACTCTGTCAATGTAGGATTCTCACGCTCCTGTTTCAGTTTCACATTTTGACATGTTATAAGAGAAGCAGCAAGGTCAAAAAAACATCAGAAGAGATGTTACCTGACGAATGAGGAAAGGATCCCTTGTTTCAAATGCCATAAATTTATTTAGATTAAAAAGGATGTTGAAGACGTTTCCAGAGAGTTTGGAGCCCTTCAGGTCATGCAGAGTTATATAGCTCTCATTCTGTGGAAGAACACAAGAAACAATCAAACAAACAACAAAACTGTTCAAGTAAAACAAAAAGACTTGGAACATAAACAACTACTTCAAAGTCCTACATCTATTCCTTTAATATAGAAGAAGCATATAATAAGCACAATAGTATGAGAAATAATGTCAAACCTCTGGTCCGATCATATCAATTAACTGACACAATATATCCTCAAAAAGAACAGCCTCTTGTGCCATGCACTCCATTCGATGTAACTGCTCCTCATAAAAGAATTGCATCTCATTTCGCGTAAGAATCCCATTAGCATCCAAGTCTATACATTTAAACCTAATCGAGTATATACTTATGTCAGATAAAGAAAATAACTCAAAAAGGTATCTGTCTGGCATCCCTACAGTACAACTCACCAATATTCTAGGCTGGGTTCTGACGATTTATCTTCTTCAGCAAGTATAAAATAGACAAAATCCTCATACCCCATTTTCCCTTCCACTTTGCTAGTAAATTTCCTAGGAACCTGGGTAGAAACCAATGCATTATATCAATGATGACAGTCATCTCAAGAGGACACATAACTTGGAACAAAAAAGGTTTGAAGTCTTAGGGTAGCATGCATTAATGATCCTTATATTAAAACGAAACCTGGGAGAATATTCTGTCAACAATCCGGTAAGTAAGAGCATGGTTTCCATATTTCATAAGGTTTTCTTTGTCAATCAGGAAATCGTGATCTGTATCCAGCTCCCAGAACTTGCAGTATATGACATAGAAATGCTCATATGAGAAGTACCTATTTGCCAAAGTAAATAGAAAGACACAAAAACTATAACTTTCAGATCTGCACAGCTTACAAGCCTTGTTTACAACAACAGAACGAACTCCTTTTTTTCAGTACCTCAATACTTTGTTGATATCTTCTTCTTCGTCGGCATGAAGCATAGCATCAATTAAGTTTCCCCGTTTAAGCTCCCTAAATGTAAGTCGGCCATTTCCAGATCTATTTATGTAGTAAAACATTCTGTAGGTAACAGTTTCAGCTGGTCCATCAAAACACAAACTTAATCAGAAAACTGCATTCATGAAAATACAACTTTGACTGCGACCGTATCTAACAGCAGTAGTAAATGAAAAAGAATGTGGACTTCAGACGTGGTAAAAATGAAAAGTGTTAACGCAATTTCATGACAAAGTAGCATGTGATCAATAAAAAAATCACCTTCAATATGGAAGATAATCCATGCTTCACAATGGAATTAAAAGTTTAAAGAAGATGTCTAACAAAATCTTAGCTTCAAAATTAAATATGCAAACTAGTCAGAGTCCAACACATTTTTCCGTTTGGATGCATCAATGATGAAATCTTAGGCATCTAGTAATGAATTTAATGGGTGTAACCATTCGCACGATCTAGATACGACTTTAACCATTCTTCCCAAGTAGCAAGTAGCTATTAGCTATTAGCTAACCAGATACATCTACAAATGAGAATACAACCAAATTCCAGCTCAACATAGGAAAAATTAAACACTATAACTAAGAACACCAACGAAGGTAACGCCAAGATAAGATGAAAAAGAAACTGACGTTGAGACTAACCATATCTTTCTTGGAATTCAGGTGTGCCTTGCAAAAATTCTAGCCCAGGATGTGTTGCCAAAAGTTCTTTAAGTAGTAGTTTGAAATCATCCTGCCAGAGTAAAATAAAGCTGAGAACGAAAATGCAAACAGAAGAAAAAAAGGGTTTTGGAAAACCTACTATCAGTACTGAATAAGCTAATCAAAAGAAAATTACCTTGACAAGGAAATTCTGGTTTTGTTGCTTTAATATGTTAAATATTTGGGTCGTTGTATCCCTTATCAACATGTTACCGTTG
Source organism: Biscutella laevigata subsp. laevigata (assembly GCA_900406315.1). Lineage (NCBI taxonomy): Eukaryota > Viridiplantae > Streptophyta > Magnoliopsida > Brassicales > Brassicaceae > Biscutella > Biscutella laevigata. The sequence goes on from OVAU01003146.1 coordinate 10,228, forward strand.
ACCCAATAATCAATAAATGCTTCTCTGCATGAAAGTAAAAAAAAACTAAATGAACTCTACAAGACTGTTACAATAGGTTTTACAATATTTTGATATCAAAACTCACGAAAGAGCATAGAAGTTTAGAAGCACAAACCTAGTCACAAAACCTGTATTATTGACATCAATTTTTCTGAAGAGTGAAGTGGAGAAGAAAGATGGGAGCTTGCAGATTTCCCGGGTCACTAATTTGAATTCTGAGTATTGAAAAGGGAATAGAGTTAATAAGGCATTCCGTAAAAGTTTCACGTTAAATATTTGAAAGCTTTAGACTCTGTACCTTGTATTTGGAGTCCTTCCATGTGGCCATAGAAGAAGTGGTTGATTCTAAACATACACTGCTCCTTTATCTCGCTTGGAGGTGGGCGACCATTTTGAAAATAAAACTACAACCATTTCAATGTCCATCATAAATTAGTTACTCTAACAGACATACAAAGGAAAAGAAAAGAAGCACTATTTGAGTTTCTAGGGCAGTTCAAAACCTGAGGTATTGACTCTTTTACAGGCTCGTTAAGTACTT
>OVAU01003147.1:0-11446 GCA_900406315.1 Biscutella laevigata subsp. laevigata
AAAACGAATGCTAAAAGGGGTCAAAATCATGATATATCAGCAATAAGGATATCAAATCTGTCTTTGAGGGGGAGTTAACGTTGTTGTACTCTTTTTCCTCATCATGGTTTTTATCTCAATCGGGTTTTTCCATGATAAGGTTCTAACGAGGCAACACGTAAATATGGATAATTAAGGGGGAGTGTTACAGATAATTATCCAAATATTATATTTGTTATTTCTCCAACTTAGGTCGGTTCATCAACCGACTCATTACCTATATAAATAGAGAACATCAACACTTCAATTTATACTTACACTTCATACAATCTATCTCTTCTTCTCACCTATTCATCTTACCTCTCTCTCCATCATCACCATCAACTATCGCTTTAACTTGTTTACTTAAACAAATAATATAATTATAAGATTATTTAACACCCATTTTTTTGTTTGTTTTAGAGTCGGCTCTGTTCAAGTGTACAATCATATATATTAATAAATGTTTTTTGTCTTTTAATATATGTCAGAAAGACAAAAATACAAGAAATTAGTGGATTACACAATTCATTCCTCATATATCTACCGTAAATATTGGATATTATTCAAAATAATTATTTAACATTTTCGACAATTATGCTTTACACATTGGTTTGACCCTTCCAATGAACAATGATAAATTTTCAAATGTAGGTCTTGAGAATTCAACATTTTTTACAAGAATATCAATAGTAGTTTTTCAGAATCATTTTTAAAAATATAATATTTAAATCATTAAAATATTACATGATATATTATTGTAAAATTATAATTTAAAGAAAAAATTAAAAAATTTATTACGGATAAAATTAAAAATCTATGTAATTTTCATTAAGGGTAAAACTGGAAATATATGTTTTATTTATTGAAAATTAATTATTTTATCACAAGATAATATTTTAAAAATGAATTCTGAATATAATTTAATTTTAAAACAAATTTAAAAAGAATTTTAAAAATCAAATTATCTTAATATTTGATTTATCCTTTTCAACCAAATCCTAATTTACCTATCTTTTTAAATTTCAAAATATTTAATTTAGATTTTTTTTTCCAAATATATAGTATAATTACTATAATTTAAATATAATTTTTAGTATATGATAATTATGTTCTCATATACATTAGTATTTTTAACCTACATCTAAATCGAAATATAATTTAATATACCCTAAATTTTACACTTTTTTTTGTCAACGCATGTCTATTATGAAAATACAAGATATTCATTTTTATCCAATACATAGTATAATTACAATAATTTTAATATAAATTTTAATATATAATAATTATTTTATACATAATTTTATCTTCTTATATATATATTTTACATCTCAAAAATATTATTTCAGAATCACTTTTATGAGTATAAACTAATATCATTAAAAGTTATATCATATGTCATTGAAAAAATCAATTTAAAGAACAAATTAAAAATCTTCAGATAAATTGAATAAATATAATTTAAGTTAATAACTGGATAATTCATTAAAGTAAATCTAATAAAATTTAAATAGATATAAATAAAAAATTGGTATATAAAATTTTCTCTTGATAAATATTAAAAAATAACAATAATATTTTAATATTTCAAAAGTATATAAATTCAAGTAAATTTTGTTTAACAAAAGTTTGTAATAAAATATAATTCGAGATTTTCTAATAAATATAACATTAAATCAAATTATATTAATATTAGATTTATGCTTTGGGATAGAAACTTGTTTTTACACAAATTTTATCAGAAAATCATTTAAAATTTTATCTTCAATACAATGTTCATATTGGTTAATTAACAAATAAAATCATGATTCAAATTCATTATATAACTAATATTATTATTCTATTCAAAATAAAACATTTAATATTAAATAAATTTAATTAAATAATTTACAGACAATTATTTATTCACCATACATTTAATTTTTAAAATATAGATTTCATAAAATTAGGTATTTATTAACCATACATTTAATTCTATATAAATGTAAATGTAATTATATATATAACTAAAAATATAAATGTAATTAAATATTTCAAATATATTTTTATTGAATATTTTATATTCGTTCTCAAAAACTATATTTTAATCCAATAGATTGTACTAAGAGAATTGGTTGGAATTATTTTACTTATACTATTTTTAAAAAAATCAAAATTCTATATTTAATTAATTATAAATTAAATAATTAAATAATTTTTCTTTTAAATCCAAATATTTGAATTATTATAACTTAATTGTTTGGCCTAACAATTAATTTAAATAAAAAAACATTGTATAACTTGAGTGCTGAATAAATCAATCTACCAACTTGAACAACATTCCAAACATATTTGTTTATTTATAAGATTGATTCATGCTTGCCTTTTACTTTCTTAACTAAAGAGGACTTTTAAAACATATTTTTATTGATATATTATATTCATTTCAAAAAATCTATTTTAATCCAATTGAATATATTAAAAGATTAAGTTTAAATTATTCTAAGTATAATGTATTTTTAAAAAACAAAATTATATATATAATAAAAATATAAACGTAATTAAATCTTTCAAAGATATTTTTATTGAATATTTTATATTTGTTTTCAAAAAATCTATTTAATCCAATAGAATATACTAAAAACAAAATAAATTGAAATTATTATAATTATTCTATTTAAAAAATCGAAATTCTATATTTAGTTAATTCTAAATTAAATATTTAAATATGTTTTTAAAATCCAAATATTTGAATTATTATAAACAAATTGTTTGATCCAACAATTAAATTAGATAAAAATAATTGTATAATTTGGGTGTTGAATAAATCAAACTTCCACCTTGCAATTCAACATTCAAAACATATTTTTTTATTTATAGGATTGATCATGTTTGTCTTTATTTCTTAACTGATGTGAGACATTTAAAACATATTTTTATTGAATATTTTAATATTCGTTTAAAAAAATCTATTTTAATCCAATAAAATATATTAAAATATCATGTTTAAATTATTGTAAGTATAATATTTTTTAAAAATGAAATTATATATAAATAAAATTATAAACTTAATTAAATCTAAATATTTTCTTTATGTTTTATACCTAAATATTTAAACTATTATAATTTAATGAAAACTACATATATATTTACTGTTTATCCTTAATAAAAGTTACATATAATTTCAGTTTTATCCTTAAAAATATTTTTTATTTTGTTCTTTAAATTAACTTTTTCCAATGGCATATCATGTAATATTTTAATGATTTAAATGTTATATTCCTAAAAATGATTCTTAAATAATACTATAGATATGTATATATATGGCCGAATAACTATATATTTAAGAGTTAATTAAGTAAATGAAAAAACCTAATATTTATTTAGATGAATGATAAATGTTAATAATAGTATGGTTGTATAAGATTTAGTTTCTCTACGTATAAACTATGTTTGGCCAACGCAGCCATGTCATGGTGAGCACACAAAGCGAACTATTCATTAGCCTCTTAGGTTAGTTATTTTGGAATTCTTCTTCGAAAGTAACTCCAAAGCGAAGGGAATAACGATGGAAGAAAAGAGAAGAGGATTTGAGAATCGAAATTTGAAATTGAATGAAGAAATTGAGCTTAAGCTTACTTTGATACCATAATAGAAATATTTGTATATAATATTTTCTTCATTAACTGATGACTGATACATACAATGAGTATATGTACTAACATAATGTTGACTCTCTAACTATACAACATTGACCAAACTATAGAGTATACTTGATAGTCTCCCTCAAGATGGCGTTAGAGCATTGAGAAGACCCATCTTGAACATGAATTTCTGAAATAGAGAAGGGTAGAGCGACTTGGTGAAAGCATCGACCAATTGATTTTCAGAACAAACATGCAATGTTTTCAATTCACTAGCTTCAATTTTCTCATGGATAGAGTGACACTTAGCTTCGATGTGCTTCGTTCTTTTATGGAAGATGGGATTCTTGGCAATGTGGAGAACTAGCGTACTATCGCAGAAGAGAACCGGAAGCAAAGGAGAAGCGACCTGAAGTTCAAACAACATCTGAGAGAGCCAAACAACCTCCGAAGTAGTATCATACATGGCAGGATACTCTGTTTCTGTAGAGGAATGAGAGACAACATGCTGTTACTTGGTTTTCCAAGAGACCAAAGAGTCACCAAGGAACAAACAAGAACCAGAAACCGATTGCCTAGTATCAGGGCATTAAGCCCAATCAGAATCACAGAAAGCCTTAATCTGCATATCATCAACACATGAATAGAATAAACCTTGACCAATCGAACCCTTCAGATAGTGTAAGACTTTGTTATCAGCCTTTAGATGCGATTGACGAGGAGTCAAGGAGTATTGACAAAGTTTATTCACAGCAAAACAGATGTCTAGCCGATTTATAGTAAGATACATCAATTTGCCCAGAAGCCGACGATAAGGCTATGCATCATCGAGCAAATCACCTGAATCTCCAGACAACTTATTACTTGGATCCATTGGTACATATGAAGGACGACAACCCATGAGACCAACATCATTCAAAAATTTCAAAACATATTTCTGATGGCAGATAGAGATCCCTGAAGAACTCCAAGCTATCACAAGACCTAAAAAGTACTTTGGTGTACCTAGATCACTAAGTTTAAAGTGTTGTTACAGACGAAAGATGAATGAAGAAATAACATCCTCTGTTGTGCTAGCGATGATAATATCATCCACGTAGACAAGAACAATGGTGTACGAATTAGAATCATTGCACAAGAACAATGTGTGATCACCATTGATCTTATGGAAACCCAATGCAACCAAAGTACCTGAAATTTCAGAAACCATTGGTGAGATGCCTGTTTAAGCCCATAAATGGACTTCTTCAAGTACAAGTCTACATTAGATGGAAGAGAGTCCCCCTGCCTTCCATATAAATCGCCATTAAGAAAGGCGTTGGAAATATCTAACTGATGCAAGAACCAATTTTTCTTTGCTGCCACAACAAATAGCATCTTGACAGTGACCATCTTAGCCACAGGGGAGAAAGTATCCACAAAGTTAATTCCCTCAAGCTGAGTATACCTTTTTGCAACTAAACGGACTTTGTGACGTTCAAGACTGCCATTAGTATGAAGCTTAAGCTTGAAAACCCAGCAACAATCAACTGTGGACTTTCCCTCGGGTAAAGAACAAACCTCCCAAGTATCAATAGCCTCTAAAGAACCGAACTCTTCATCCATTGCATTGCACCACTCTGGAGACTTCTTAGCCTCAAAGAAAGTTAAGGGTTCAAATGATAAAAGGATTGAATTAATGAAAACAAGATGATCAGGAGAAAGTTTGACATATGAGAAAAAAGAAGAAAGAGGATAATCAGAATGAAAGAATCACAAAGATAGTCTTGCAAATAGGAAGGTTTGGTACGTGGTCGATGTGATGTAGTGGTCAAAGGTAGACTACTATCAGAAGGCCGAGAGAAATGAATCACCAGAAGATGATGGTATATAAGGTACACTGTCATCAGGAATTGCAAGGCTAGGAAATAAAACATTTGCTGCATCAGAAAGAGAGGTATCAACAAAAGGGAAAATATGTTCATGGAATATGACATGCCTGGAAATAGAAATACTATTGGTCTCTAAGTCCAGTAATTTGTAACCCTTGAAACCAGCAGGATAACCAATAAACACACACGCCTTGGCTCTCGGATCAAACTTGGAACGAGATTTAGCCAAAGTGCTTTTATAACAGAGACATCCAAAAGTTTTGAGACCAAAATAATCAGGTAATTTATTGGTGAGCAACTATAAATGAGATTTATTGTTTAAAAAAGAAGATGACAAACGATTAATAAGAAAAACTGCATGAAGAATAGAGTCTCCCCAATAAATCAAAGGAATGTGTGATTGAAAGTAAAGATCTTGCCACATTCAGAATATGTTGGTGTTTGCATTCGACAACCGAATTTTGCTCAGGTGTTTTAGGGCAACTGTGAAATTAAACAATGCCCTTTTGTTTGAAAAGGTTGCAGAAAGATAACTCAGGAGCATTGTCGGACCTAACAGCCTTAAGAGTTCTACCAAACTGATTCTAAATCAAGGCAATGAAGGTAGGAAAGACAGTCAAAACATCAGACTTGTACTTAAGCAAATAAACCCATGTAGCTCTACTGTAATCATCAACTATTGTTAAAAGATATCTATACCCCTAATGAGTAGGAACATATAAAAGAACCCCAAAAATCCATATGAATCAAATCAAAAGATGCTTTACTCATATGATTATGAAAAGGAAAAGACAAACGTTTTTGTTTAGATTGATGAAAATTTCACAGTGAAAAGATGTGTGAGTACTCGGTTTATTCAAAGATAAAACATCAGAAAGTAAATATATTTTAGTCATGGAGGGATTCCCTAAACGACTATGCCAAGTATAAGCATCAACAACAGCATAACAAACAACAATATTATTGGTGGTAAAAGTAGAGGCTGAAACTAAAGAACCTGCATCCAAGACAAAGATTTGCAACTTGTCTACCCGTGCCAATCATCAATTCCCGTGTAAGATCCTGTATAAAGCAATTGGAAGCATTGAAACTAACCATCAAATCCATATCCGTATTCAAGGAACTCACACTTAAGAGATTTAAACGAAACTGAGGCACAAACAACACATCCTTTAAAAATATCATGTCACTAAGAGCAACCTGACCTACACCAACAATACTCACTGAATTACCAGTTGGAAGAGTGACAAAGGTGTTTAAAAGTGGTTCAAAATTGATGAAAAGAGATTTAGTGTGACAGACGTGATGTGTGGCTCCAGAGTCAATAACCCGTGAGTCCTCATGCACAATAGTATTCCCAAAAGATTGCACAGAAGGCATGCCAATAAGGGAGAAAGTATAAAGAAGAAGGAAAGTACCAGACACTTTAGAAGTGGATGGTACAGCTAAAGGAGAAGCAAGAAGTCCCTCTTGTGGTGATGCAATGTTCTGAGAGTAAAGCGGAGAACTGAAGAAGGCAATGAACTGTTGAATCTATTCTGGAGTGAGAGATTGACCAGGAGTCGGAGATGGAGCAGAAGCTTGACTACCATAAACCAAATCCGAATCACCATTAGAGACCATATTGGATGAAATCAATGCAGGTTGAGAAGGAGGTTTCTTCTGATATTGAGGACAAGAAGGCTTCCCTTTCAATTTTAATCCTAAAGGATAACCATGCACTTTGTAGCATCTATCAACTGTATGTCTCATTCCACCACAACGAGAAAAAACTGGTCTCGATTTCTGATTACCATAATACGGCTTCGAAGCAACCTGAAACGTTGCTAGCTCCATATCAGTGTGAGGAACCAAACGAGCATAGCATTGTGAATCATCTTGATCCAAAAGATTGTACACCTCTCATAGAGTAAGAAGATTTTTTTTTCATGAGAATTTGACTACAAATATGATATTAACCCTCATTGAGTCCCATTAGAAAGTCAATCACTCAATTTGTTTCTCGTTCTGTCAACATATCTCCAATTGTCCTAGCAGTAGCTTGAAGATTAGATAATTTCTCCCAATATATTTGAGTCTGAGTGTGATATGAAGAAAGATCCTGATTCCCCTGTCGAAGAAGATGTATTTGATGTCTGAGTTTGTAAATCCTTGGCAGGTTGGACTTGTGAAAACGTGTGCGTAAATCCTTCCAAATTTCTGAAGCAGATTTGAAATACAAGACACTGGTATATATCTTCTTAGAGACACTATTAAGCAGCCAAGATTTAACCATATTGTTGCAACGACACCAAGTCTTACAATAGGGATCAGAATCATCTGGTTGAGGTATATAACCATCAATAAAACTAGTTTTGTTCTTCGCTTCAAGACTAATTGTCATAACAATCATCCAGGTTCCATAATTATTACAATCTAAAACTTCAGAAACTAAAGCAAGACCCAAATGATCTGAGCTATGAAGATGATAAGGACTAAGAAGATTATCAGGAGAATCGGATACCTCAAACGTTCGAGAAACAGATTTACTGCGTTGCGTTGACTGATCTACAACGTTATCAAGAGAATCGCTAGATCGACATGCAGCGCTGTTTCGAAAGTTTCTAAGACCTGGTGATATAAGGTAAAATAAGCCCTAATTTTTTTGATTAAAAATAATATAAATTACAAAAATAATTCATTTAAATATTCAACCAAATCGTACAACTCTTTTAACATAAACTGAAGCAAAAACATCAATTAAGCTTCCAACATCTAATTCTTCTAAAAAAGCACTTTCAATCGCCATTATAGCTAATCCATTTAATCTTTCTTGTGACATAGTCAACCGCAAATACGTCTTCAACAATTTTAACTTTGAAAAACTCTTTTCTACAGAAGCAACAGTAACAAGAATAGTTAGTAAAATTCTATATGCAATAGTCACGTTTGGAAAGCAATTATATCTCTTCAAAATCTGTAAGATATCATTTCCTTCTATATTATTATTTGGTAAATACTCTTTAAAAGGTTTTAATTCCAAAAAAACCTCATAACCATTAATGTCAATAGACTCACCATTTTTAAAGCATTTTCAAGCCCTTTACAATGAACATTTAGAGTTGTATCATCTAATGATTTTAACTTACTAGAACTACATAAAAACCCAAAAATATTNACAAAAATATTTTCATATAACTCGTACTGCTCAAATCTTTTACTCAATGAAACAATAGCTTGATCTACAATATGAAGAAAATATTCAATCCTAAATGTATCTTCAGCTGATAACAACGGTTGAACACTATCAATCTCATCATAATGCCTTTTTCTTTTAACTATTCTTTTTTTAGGAAACACAGGATCAANAAGTATTCTTTTTTTAGGAAACAAAGGATCAATATCAATTTTCATAGCAATTTCTTTAGCAACAATCAAAGCATTAGCAAATCCTGTTTCTCTATAATTTTTGAAAAAAGAAACTAAACATTTGACCTCCTCCATAGCAACGTCAATTAAAAAATCTTTTGATTGCATCTTTTTACTAACTAAATTCACAACATGCAATAAATCAAACCAAATAACTACAGCTAACAAAAATTCAAAACTCCCTAGTTCATGCATTGTTAGAGATTTTGCCACACTTTGTATCATTGGATCTTTATCAGTTTCAGCTACTTGAAACAAAGCCTCTCTTATATCTAATATTTGAAATCTTACCGCTTTGATGCTTTCCAAACGACTTTCCCAACGGGTGGTCGACAAAGATTTTAAAGTGAAACCTTTCACATTTTCTTTTAAAATATCCCACTTNAACCTTTTGTAGAATTTGCAAACAATGTATATAAACGTTGTATTACTCCAAAAAATCTTTTACCTTTGTAGAAGATTTGTCTATGTCACACAAAACTAAGTTGAGACTATGACAACCACACGGTGAATAGAAAGCTCTAGGGTTTCTAAAAGCTTTTTTTGAACGCCTTGATGCTTACCTTTCATATTCGCTCCATTGTCATATCCCTGGCCTCGCACATTATCAATATTTAGATCTAAAGAAATTAGCACACTTTGCAAAACATCAAAAAGTCCTTGGTCGGTTGTATCACTAACTTTCAAAAATTCAACAAAAAATTCTTCTACTTTAAATGAATCTGATGACCCATCTACACACCTAATAATAAGAGACATTTGTTCTTGGTGGCTAGCATCAGGAGTACAATCTAAAATAACAGAAAAATATTTTGCTTCTTTTACCTTTGTAATAATCTTAGCTTGAATTTTAGAAGAAATCAACAAAATCAATTCATTTTGGATATTATGACTAAGATAATTTCGTTGAATAAGACCACTATTAATACGTTCAACATGCTCTCTCATTATAGGATCAAATTCAGCTAACATTTCTACCAATCCCAAAAAATTGTCGTTGCCACTTTGGTATAATTTTTCATTTTTTTCCACGAAATGCCAAAGTATGTTTTGCAAGATATTTTACAATAACAATAATTCTACCCAAAACTCTTTTCCAATATTCTTTTTCTTTTATAAGCTGCTCCTGGGCAGCTTTGTCTATAGTTTTATTTTGTTTAAACCTAAGCTGTAATTCAATCCAAGCCGTCATATTACATATGTGATCCCTACTTTGTTCATGTTGATATATTCTTTCACTAATGTGTGTCCAATCCAAAAAACCCTCATTCACTAATAGACCTTTTCTAGAGCCTTTTTTAAAAATTTTACAACAAAAACAAAAAACTCTATCAAGTTCTTTTGAATAAACAAGCCAATCTCTATCACANTTAAAAAATTTTGATCAAGTACATCCCAATTTCTTGGATCATATATATCAAGTAAAACACGATCATTAACATCACTTTGTTGGCTTTCATTATTTTCATGCCTTACTTCATCTTCTATATTTTCATTAACAACATCATCATGACCAAATTTTTTATCACTTACACTAGAATCTTTAATCAAAATTTTATCAAGAGCTCCTTTCTGAGAATTAATGAATTTTTCTATTTTTTCTTTCTCTTTTCTTTTTTCATAACCTGATTTTTGTACCATATTTACTGACCATATTTTACACTAAATAAAATAACAATCTATTGTAAATAAAAAATAGAACTTGATATGAGAAGATGATGAAGTTGTAAGGGTAAATTGATGCAGGCTTTGAGATTGCACCTACAAATTTTTAAAAATGTATAATCAAATAAACCATCACTAAAAAAACTAAGTATGTACATATATATTATAATAAAAGATTCTTGTACTGTTGAATTATTTCAGCAGAAGTAAAATAAAGTTAAAGTTTATAGAGAAATATATTAAGAGCTGTTTAGTTCACAGAGAAAAAATATTGAGAATTGTTTGGTTGATTTAAAAAATCTGGTAAAATAGTATTCTATTTATAGTCAAATATAAATCTGACCGTTTGATATTGATTGGTAAAATAACTCTTAGGAAACACCCAAATCATTATACATGAAAAAGAGGGTTTTGAAGCCTCTGTGTCCACGTCGGACAGGTTTCGGCCAATCCATGCTTGCCACGTGTACAATCCTTTCTATAATTTCTGTAAAATATTTTTTATTTTTCGTGTGCATCTCCCTCAAACTAGAATCGATTACTCTTCTTTGTTCTTTGATTTTGTGATGAGTTCTCTTCCGTTTCTTTTTCTTTGTTCCGTTTATCTCCACACCACTTCGCTTACCTCAATCTTCTATTTCTCACCTCTCTTTACACACGCAGCAGCTTCGGTTAAATCTCTGCAACATTCGTCATGCTTATTGACATTCCACCGGAATCCGATCGCAAACCGGAAAACTCTTCTAGGTATCCGGTTTGGTGCCCGACTGATCCGGTGTGAGAATTTACGTTCTGATTCGGGAAGCTATGAGAAAATAAGAGGTGATGTTTTGGTGACGGCGGCTAAGAAGAGAAACC
>OVAU01003148.1:0-11445 GCA_900406315.1 Biscutella laevigata subsp. laevigata
CAATACCTTAGCGGGTACTAGGGGTGGGCAAATTAACCAAATTCGAATAACCAAACCGAAGCCGACCGAAAAAGAAGAAACTGAAACCGAACCCAAACCGGAAAAATAACCAAATGGATAGTAAATTTCACTATCCGAATAACCGAAACCGAACCAAACCAAAAATAAGTGGATATCCGAAATATCCGAATTTAAGTCTAATTATTGAATATGGCTTAGTAATTTTTAATATTTTTTATATATTTGATATATTTTTAATGTTTAATATTAACGTTTTTAGATATTTAATATTTGTTTTAAGTTGTATTCTTAGTTTATGTTTATTTATGAGAAGAATTTTTATATTTATTATTATTTATTTAATTTTAATATCAATTTTTAAAAATTTTAACAGTACTTTTTATGTATTTAATACACTTTTTGGATATCTGAAACCGAGCCGAACCCGCTTACAACCGAACCAAACCTGAACCGAAAATTGAAAATTACTGAATGGATTGTAAAAACCTAGTCCATAAAAACCAATAACTGAATGATCACTATCCAAACCCGAATGGATACCCGAACGCCCATCCCTAACGGGTACAATAGTGCGGACAAAAAAGATAAAGCAAGTAAAACAGTTTAAAAGCAGATGAAACAGGTAAAGTGGATAAAGCAGGCAAAACAGACAAAACAGTTAACAAAAATATGTTGAATAGTGATATATAGTGCAGACAAATCAGTCCGATCAAAAAGCTACTTTATCCACCCAAAAATTACTCTGCCAAAGTAAATCCGTAAACAATATATACCGTTATTAAAAATTGAAGAAGAATCTTGAATTGAAAGTTAAGAAAAGAAAGCAAATTCATGGCTGTATCGATGTAGCCAAAGCTATATATATATCTGAATAATAATCAAATGATTAAAGCCAGTTTCGTATACTTCACAAAGACAGATGTGTATCTATGTGGTTATGATATACATTCGTACATATGACAAATTGATTTCCTCATGTGGTCCAAATTCTTATAAAAACGATTAAGATTGTCTTATCCAAGTATATGACAAGTGTTTATATACATATAAAGAACGACACCAAGCTATAAATTTGGTTTGAATGTTAATCTAAGTAAATGTAACCAACCGAATTCATGAACTGTACTGAACTTAAGGTATTTATATGCAGATTGATATCAACTAGATCTATTTGATCAGTCATTTTCCGTGGAGAGAGAGAGAGGAGTGATTATCAGAGCATCTCCAAACGATACCTCAAATCTTCAAATTTGAGGTATTATGCATTCCAAACGATACCTCAAAACTTCAAAATTTGAGGTATCATAAAGTTGATACTTCAAATTTGAGGTATCACCTTTGGAACAAAACACTTGATACTTCAAATTCGAAGTATGTGATACCTCAAATTTGAGGTATTGCCTTTGGAGATGCTCTTAGAAGAGTGTGAAGGAAGTGGCAGAACAAGTCATATGAAGAAGAGACAGCTGTAATATCATAAAGACGTCAAGTGGTACAGAGAAGTGTCATGCTTCTATTTATGTAGTAGTTGTTGTTGTACACACACACTATGACTCAATCAGTATCACATTACATCATTCAGACGTCTACACAACCTAGAGTAGCCAGATTTGTCCAAGGAAATGTTACATTGCTATAAAGGATCTTCCTTCTTAATATGGTTTATACTTCATAGCTCTTGATCACAGAAATAGAAAGATAAAGAAGCATTACCCCTTCAGGGTTATTAGTAAGGGTTTATGAATATATAATGAGATCCCACTGTTTAAATTTGTACTCAGAGTTTCCTTATGGAGATTTTACCCACACTAAACAACAGATATGTAAAATGCAAGTAAAAAGGTGAAAACCTCGACATACTTTTGTATAGATGATGGGGGAAATGTGTAGATATGAATTGTTTTCATGTGGTACTGAGTTATATTGTACTAGTGTTCCTAAAACCAGAGCAAAGACCAAGACTTTTAATTAAAGATTCATGAAATGTGGCCTCCTCTCGAACCCACAATAATGCCTTTTTTGTTCCAACCAAATCCTGTCCCTTTTTCTGAACACTGGTTTATGTTTGTTCTGTGATTTTTCTGGACGCTGGTGTGTGTTGGTTCTCAAGTCCACGTCATTGACTAACATTATTAGTATGGTGGAAGAGATGATCTTGAGTATTTACTAAAGAGATTATGTAATGGTGAGTGTAACGGAGAGTGATGAGACCAAGAGCAGAGGAGTATGATCCTTAGTATCAGTAAAGAACTGAAATCCTCACTGATTCACAAAAAACTATGATGTGAAAATGCGGCAAAGGTCACGAGTGAAGTATTCAAACAAAGAGATCTTACATGTTCTAACCAGAAAACTCAGAGCTTGAGAAGAGATTATTCGTAGCTCATGATTTAGTATTACTTCATCAAACGGATAATGCTACAAGGAACTGAAAGTTACAAGGCAGGTAATACAAGAAACTGAGCTTCTGAGAAACTGGTCTTTAGAGAAAAAAATTTGGTGCATTTGCAGTTACTAAAACCTTTTCTTGAATCCTTTTGCTTAACGATTCGGTTTAGAATCTCAAAAGAAATATGATATGTCGCTGATTTTGAACGCATTATATGCTCACAAGTCATAAAGCAAACCATCCTCTGGATTCTCATTTCACACTTGACATCTTTTCTTTTCATCTTCTTTGTCTGTTTTTAATGAAAGTTGCGAATCTATTCTTTGATCATAATTTTTAATGAATGAAATTGAATCTGAACCTAATTGAATTAACCGAAACCAAACTAATTTTGTATCCAATTGAACATGACCGATTATATCAAAATTTATTTGTAGGCTGGTTTAACACTACTAATGTTAAAGCATTAGACCAAAATCCCTAAATATAACAGCCAATGGTTTCATCTAAGTTCCTTCGATGAATAGGATTCCAATTCTTAAGAGAATCACTAGAAGATATGTTTTGTTATTATCCTTAGTTAGTTAAAGTAGTTAGCCTTCTATTGTTGGTGGCTGCCATTTTCTAAACCATTTGGAACTACACAATATGCTCATCATAAATTCCAATTTTGCCCCTTCTCTTTCGCATTAAACATAACAATTCGGCATATATGCCACAAAATCAAAAGAAAATAAATGATATATAAATAATTGAGATGATATAATGGGGAACCAAAAAAATAACAAATTATTTTCCTTTTGCAAAAAATAAATGCAAAGGAGTATCAAATACCCCCCACTTAATACGAATCAAATTTTTGAAGATCCACTTGTTCATTTTGGTATGGGTAGACTTCTAATATTTGCTTCATCACGAATATATTCTTAGTTTTTTTTTAATATATAGTATCATCACCATCAAAAAGTAATTAAAATGAGATTAAGGGGAATCCTGGTAAGGGTAAAAATGTCAAATAAGGATTCAGGTAGGATTTAGAAGAATCTCACTTTGAGAAAGAAATCCGATTTTTTTTAATTTCTTGCTCAAAGACAGCCTTTCAACCAAAAGTGTTATTCTCATTTTCTTCTTCTTCTTCTTTTAATTTCCTGATTATCTTAATCCAAAATTCTTCACCTATAATTTGATCTCTTCTTCATAGAACGGTTGATCCCTGAAACAAGCATCTATATAGATTACGTATCACAGTCAAACATATTAAATTTCGCTTCTTTTTTATTTTCTGTACTGAATTGTTCCTCGCGCGTCGGTTTCGTTCTTTATAGCAACTGGGATTTGAAAATTTCAATGATCATTTGATTTGGGTTTTCGGTTTTTTCTTGTATTTGTAATTGGATTGGTGAACAATCAAATTCTGTTTTGTGTTCGATGCTTTTCCCAAGAGAGAAGAAGCGTTGATCCGGTGAAGTAGTTTTGGGTTTAGTTTTCTTTGTCTGGTATTGAAACATGGCAGTTGAAGATCGGATAGAACTCAAGTTTAGACTCGCAGATGGCACCGACATAGGTCCCTGCAAATATAGTCAATCTATGACTGTTTTTTCTCTCAAAGAGAAAATCATTTCTCAATGGCCTAAAGGTATACACTCATTCTTTTCTTCTTCTCATAACTTCGCTTTGGTTGCGTTTTACTTGTGTGCCTGCTTCACATTAAGGTATTCTGATTTGGTTGCCTGATGGTTCCTCTTTCCTTTTCCTTTGTGCTTATTGTATAGAGTTTCTCTTCTTGTTTCTGCAATGATCCAATGTATAACGAACGCTTTATTGGGTTAATTTAGGTATTGAGCTTTTTAAAGTATGAGAATTTAAAAGATAAATGTAGTTTTTATAGTGTAATAAAGGTTTAGGTCTTGTTTTTAGCTAGTCTAGCAACTGATTCGGCTAAAACTAGTATAAGACTGATGTCCGAAATTTTGTTTTCTATTCATGGTCTAGATGTTTGTTATCAAAATATGCTGTTCCATTTACTCTCAAGGTTGGAACTGCATAATAAAGTGTTTTTCTGTTTGACAGACAAAGAAAATACTCCAAAGACTGTAAATGACATGAAGCTTATCAATGCCGGGAAAATACTGGAGAATAATAGGACACTTGCTGAATCCAGGCTTCCTGTTGGTGAACTTCCTGGAATGATCATCACTATGCATGTTGTTCTTCGCCCTCCTACTTTAGACAAAAAGAGCGGTAAATTTTCATTCCTTGGTATATTTTTTGTCATGATGTTGCCACCATATATTTTCCTGAATTCTGTCGTGGCTTGTAATGAGGGTTTTGATTCGAGCTTCATATTTTCCAATATTACTTGACATCGTGGTCATATCATCTCATTTTATAAAAAAATTATGTTCCACAGAAAAACTGCAGAATGATCCTCCGATGAAGAATCGCTGCACATGCACCATTTTGTAGCTACAAGTATATTGGATCATAGATAGTTTATACTTCATGGTAATGACCCTGGATGATGCTCCAAGGAACAGCTTCCGCAGCTTCTAACAAGCTTTCAGAAGTTTCTTCAGTACAAGAGTGATTGGCATAGACATGATAACAAACAATTTGGTTTCATGTGTGTGGTTGGTAATTTATTTTTGTTTTTTTCTTCATTGTTTGTCAAACATGGCTTGAAAAGATGTACTATGATTCTTGAATGATGGTTTTTATATGCATATACAATATGCTCCAGCTAAACAGTTATACTATGGAAGACAGAAAAGATAACCCGAGTTTACTGGTAGTTATAAGAAAACTTGTCACTATCTAATGTTCTTATTCTCATCTAAAATTTTCATTCTTTGAATTAAAGAAAACGTGTTTCTATACAATATAGAAAAGAGACATCACTTTGAGAACGCCATATCTTGAATAGAGAACATTTACATTAAGCTATTTATAACTTTAAACAACTGTTACAAGTTGAAAACTTGGGAATATAAGGTTCTTGGGACACATACAAAAGTAATATATGTGCATATGTTCACTAAGAGTTGCTGATGATGAATGGTTTAGGAACATTGCTTTCTTGGATGCCTTAACGTTCTTAAGAGTCATCATGAGCTTTTGTCTCTCACCTTCAACCTCTGCAAACTCGAGGCTTAACTGAGAGTAGCGGTCACGCATTTCCTTAACCTCTGTCTCCATGTATGCATACAGGTTTCAGTTCACCAATCTTATTCAGAAGAATGAGGTTTTCATGAGTAATATTCTGCAAATTTGCTTCTAAACTTTGATTCTGCAAATCTATAGTATTCCATCTGGCAACGAATGTGGTTTTTTTCCGCATTCAGGGTGCAAACCTCATCCATCCAGCCTCTGCTTCAATATTTCCTTGGCTCCACCTGCCATTCAAGTTCTTCAATTTGCGCTTTCACGATCCCTACACCAGCACTTGCTTCAAGAAACGTTTCCTTTAGAATGCTCGAGAATACTTCCAGATATAAGTTCCTTGAGTGCATCTCGTCGAGCTCTTCTTCAACTTTTTTATACAGGCCTTGTACATGAAGACATCTCTTCAAATCTTCTACAAGAATGTCACCCTTTAAGGGGCGTTCCTTCATCCCCTTTTTCTCATTCTGAAACTGCATGAGTTTTAAATCACGAGTGCCCTGTTTCTCAGCCTTCGAATAATCTGTCAATGGAATACAATTGTGAACGCTTTGTGGAAGGTATGGAAAAGCTTGTTTAATGAGGGTTTCATTGGTCTCAAACATAGATACAACCTGGGAGGAAAGCAATTCGAGATCCTTCTGCAAATAGTTGACAGCGATGGAATAATTTAAGCGGGCCCTTTTAAGTGCTGCCTCTGAAGCCATAGCTCGTTTATCCAGTTGTTCATTCAAAGCATTCAAAGTTTTCTTCTCCTCAGAAAATCTCAAGGTTTGCTCAGTCATACCTCGGCGCAACGTTTCCATCTCAGCCATAGCGTCAGAGATACTATAGAGGGACGTGGAATGTTCAGCCCTTAGATTCTGTAACTCTACTAGCAACTGCCTTTGAGTTTCCTCAAGTTCCTGGACCAAAGATTCGTAATAGTATTCCATCTGATCCATTTTCTTGGTAAGGCTTTCGCGTTCAGCTTTAGACTCGTCCAGCCCTTGTACAAGCTCGAGTATTTTATCTCTCATGGCACTAACAGAATCTGCTGAATTGGGTTCACGAGAAGTAAGATCAGGCATACCAAGATATGGAAGTGGATCAAGTTCAGGTTGATAAATACCCGTGTCCAACTCAGGACCTAATACAAACTGCTCTGCTTTTGACACTCCTCTCTCTTTATTATCAGCCGTGATGATTTTCTCAGATGGTACTGAGCTGAAGTGAGATATAGGCTGTCCAATCTGCCTTTTAAAATCCAGTAGAACTCCGAGCAGAGACTCAAAGTCTGAGATGAACAATCGTAAGTCCTTGTCATGGTAGCCATAACACACTTTGTTTTGAATTTCTCTTATGTTATCCTCTACAACTGAAAGACCATGAAGCCATCTTAGTTGTAGATTGTGAGGAACATTATCAAGGTCTCTGTTATTAAATAGAGCATGTGTTTTCACTTTACGTAAGCGCTCCATCTCCAGTTGTAATTTTGAACACTCTGATTTCAACACAGATACTTCTCTAACCAATTGATCCCCAGAACCAATCTCTGAAATAAGTATCTGAGAGAAACCTTGAGCTTTGGAACCTATATCATCTGCATGGCACTGCAGCGAACTCACTTCAGTTTGAATCTCGTTAATGGATGATTCCATGTCTTCCAAGAATCCTTTAAGCTTAATGTTTTCTCCTGTTGCATTGCTCAAATCATAAATTTTACCAAGATAGTCTGAATCCCAGCCATGATGCCTCTCACGACTGTCTTTCTCTTTCTGCAGGCTCTGAGCAACAGCAGTCAGATCTCTAGAAACCACACTTTTGAGGCTGTCAATTTCCTTTGTGCTGGATATATCATGTTTTTCTGCATTAAGGCTTTCTGATGTGTTTGAAGAGACATCAAATCCCAATGCTGAATCAGAGTCATTTGGCCCCACAGCTTCTTCCACTAAAGGATCATCTTGGAACTTTTCTTTGAAACTCCCTTTAAAATTTGTCTGCAGAAAGATATTGAACAATAAAAGTTGTGTAAACACCCTCACACCATAATTAGCTGAGTCGAACAGTATGAATAGATGAGCAAAGCAAATTTTGGGGTGAAAACCTGAAAAGACACGTTCATGAAGCTTTTATGGAAAAAGAGACCAAACCTTATCAAGAGGACTAAGAGTCTCATCAGAAGGTGAAGTTCTATAACGAGAAGATTCTTCAGGACTGCTGCTATGGTCAGGGGTCACTGACGGTCCACTCTCCCTGAGTTCTCTCTGCTGCTCGAACTCTCTGAAACCAGTTTTTGAAGTTAAAAGCTGTACAGTGACCTGAAAAAAACAATTTGAGGAACCAATCTTTAAGCTTAAGAAGAGAGTAAATGTAAATGTCAAAAAGATACTAAATGGTCCATACATGTAAGATAGCTCCCGAATCACAACCTTGCAAGGGCAATACCACAGCAAAAGGTTTTAAGGCATCAGCATATTCAGCAAGGTTGATCATAGCCTCTCCGAGGATACTAGATCTAGAAGTACCCTGATATCAAAAGAATGCAAAGAAGAAAGAAAAAAAATAAGTTTAGATCCAAAATTACAAGACAGAAAGGAAAAAAAGAGAGAAAAGATAGGAAAGAAGAAGAATGATACCATAGCAACAACAATCTTATACAGTTTTTCATCAAATTGCTTGGTCTTTATATCCTGAAGCAACTGTGTAGTTTCATAGATCGGATCCCCCCACTTGCAAGTTCCATTTCTCACAAGCGCTTTTGTTGTCTTTGCTATAGCTTTTACAGAATCGGCGGGAAAGAAAGATATGAATAGTTTGTCCCATCCCGCTTGTGGAAGCTTTAATAATATATAAACAAAATCAGATCAATGTGCACATTCAGTAAATACGCAACATCGATTAGTTACTTTTGAATTTATTAGTTAACTGACTTACATGTGTAGCGTGAAACTGCAACCGAAATACCACTTTGACTTTGGCTTTCTCAAGCATCCATTTTGTCAGACGTGACATTAATCACAATTTATCACAGCCTCAACTGCAAAATAAGAGAGACTACATTGAACAGTCATGTCCAGCCATATTTAAGCAAAGTGTAAAGGAAAGAGGCAGGAGAGAAAAATGAAACCATCAGTGCAAGGTTAGATCCAAATCACTCAGATGTTCTGAGGCTTTATACACTAAAACACAAAAACTATCAAATGACCGATGTTTGGAATCCAACCACAGAAAATTAAGTATGTTGAAAGTATTTGAACCTCTCAATATCAAGAAACAGAAGAAATTTCTGGAAATGGAAAAACAGAAACAAAGATCTAAAAGTGTCAACTTTAAGGTATTCTCAGATCCAAGCACACCCAACACTTTAATCTATTTGAAAAAACATCAAAATTGAGAAAGGGATACAATTCATGTGACATGCTCAGATAAGTTCCACTATGCTAAAAATTACATTTTTCGGATTTAATAGGCAGAATAAGAGACCCAACAATTCAGAACAAGTTACCAAGTACTGTATGACTCTATATCACCCGCAAAAAAAGGAAAGAAAGAGGGAAGTGAATCAGTCGTGAATTCTTAATTTTGATAATGAAATTAGAAACAACAGAAGCAAAAAAAAGCTTGAGTTTGGTTGTGCATTGATGAGGTGGAACAATCACCTCAGCTCAGGTCTGGATAAGAAGGGTGCTTATGTCGGAAGCAAGTAATAACCGCCGACCGATGAAGAATCTTCAACCACGATTGTAACTTTGTTTTTCTTCTCTAGCTTTCTCTAGTGAATAAACAATATCTCAAAGACTCAAACCCATGTTTCTATTGGATTTTTTTAATTAGCGGTTGAAATTATTCTATTTTCAAAATATAATATCATTTATTTTTAATATAATAATATTAATCCAATTGTTGGATTAGTTCAGATTTTAAAATTTATGTACAATAACAATTTCACTAATTTAAATTATAAAATTATAATAATTTCTTTTATAACCACATCATAAATAGATATAAATATGACTTAATCACAAATAAATTTTTAAAGTATTGTGCAAATTGGTATGTATTTTCTTTAATGCCAAAATGAGTGTAGAAATTTTGGAACGTTTATAATATATAATATCAGTATGATGAAAATTGATATAACATATTTATTTATGTATGAGTTTGGTTTATGTGTTATTTATTTATGAATCTAAAATTATTACTTAAAAATTAGGATAATTGTTGGAGATAAAATAAATATTTGTACCTTTTAGAAATAATATTTACACTAAATGAAGGGTTGCAATTTTTAGAAGGATGATTATATTCTGAATTATTGTAATATTTAGTGGTGAATCATTGCAAATTTTAGTGTTGAATCACTGCAATTTTTACTGAATTTTTTTACAATTTTTAGTTTTCCAAATACAAAATTTCTAGCATAAAAAAATTATCTTAATTTTTTAGGGTTATTATCCACCAAATGAGCATGATTTTACAAAATACAAAATTTTATCGTTTTACAAAATCTCTCGATTTTAGTGGGGTTTTATTCATCAAATCTACATAATTTTCCAAAATACAAATTCTAGCATTCTACAAAATGTCTAAGTTTTTGTGAATTGTTATCTGAAAAATTAATGTAATTTCTAAAATAAAAAATATAGTGATTTAAGAAATCTCTCAATGATATATTATCCACCAAATCATCTTAATTTTTCAAAATAACATTTACAAAATTTCTTAATTTTTATGGATAATTTTCTACCAAATCATTGTAATTAGATAATAGTAATACCTTATCTAACACCACAACTTTTTATTGCTATGTTGATGTTTCTTGGACCGATCCATGACATACAAGAGTCGTTTGTATCCTAAAGAATCAAGAATGAAAAGTTAGTCTAGAACCGAGATAGTCTTGCAGCTACTGTCAACGTTGGTGAAGCATAAATAATGTTGGAGTTAGAAAGATTAGAAGACTAAGAATAAAGAATAACTCTCTTTATTATCTTTAGAAAATAACTCAAAATTAAAGCTCTCACAAGTCTCTCAAACTAATTTCTCTCTCAACTCATAAGTTATGCCACGACATCTTCTTATATAAAATTAGCTTCTCTTAATTCTACTCATAATATGAAACAACTTTTCCTTTTTAATTCTACTTAATATCTTATAGATAAACTAACATATATTAAGATAACTCTTAAATATATTATCTCCTAGTTTATCTAACTAATTAAGCTTATTTCCTTTTAAATATCAGCCTCTTGCTCACTTCTAGGAACACTCTCCTTTGCTTCACTGAAATTCCGAGGTTCATCGCTGATGGATAGTAGAAGACGTTCTCCTTCAATCTCGGCTAAGAGAACACAGTCTTCTAAGTACTTTGGCTTTGTACTTACCATGCTTGATTTTCTTAAGTGTGGCGGTTGGAGATCCTCTTGTCTCTCGACCGGTTCTGTTCCTCGACGTCACATAGCTTCCATGAATACTTTTTATAATCTGTTTCTAGATCTTTTCCCCTTCACAGAAACCTTACCTTCTCTGTTGGTTTTCTTTAAGTCTTGTTAACTAAGAAAGATTCGTCCTCGAATCTTCAATAGGGTTTTCTTCATTGTTCTTGTTGAAAGCACCTTGGAACTGCCGAATCCAGATTTTATAGAACACGAATTTTGTCTGATATTCGCACAAGATGAATTATGTACAAGACTTTCGTCAATCTTCAAATACAGACACTGTTATATGTTGTACAACACTTCCCAACATTAGGTTATAACATACTCTTTCTTTCGGATTCTAAGCAGGTGGTGAATCAACTACAAAATAAGCAAAGTGTTAATAGGTTGAAGCTCAAGCATCACAGTAGATCGTCTAAGGCCCTGATTGGCTCATAGACTTTTAGGGCTGTAGGA
>OVAU01003150.1:1238-11438 GCA_900406315.1 Biscutella laevigata subsp. laevigata
AAAAAATATTAGTGAAATTAGTAATAAGGTTACTAGTATTTTATTTTTACTTAATTTCGTTCCGGGTATTTTAGGTACCAATTTGGTACTGATTCGAGACCGGTTCTTCGATTATAGAAATTTAAGAACTATTTGATCATTTGTTTAATGTATTTCGAGTCTTATACTATCTATTTCGAGTCGGCTCGATTTGGTTCATCAAAACCGGATAATTTACCCAACCCTAGATTCCATAATGTTTTATATATTGGACAGGTGTTTGCACAACCAATATACCAATTTGTTGAGAAGAAATGCAACAAAAAATGGCCAGAAAGCAAGTTCATAAACACTGAACATTCGATGAACATACCTTTACTCGGAAAATCACGAATCAACACGTTCAGATTGGTGTGGAGGACGATGTATGTGATTGTGACAACGATTGTAGCAATGATATTCCCATTCTTCAATGCGATATTGGGCTTTATTGGAGCAACCTCATTCTGGCCATTAACAGTTTACTTCCCAGTGGAGATGCACATTGCTCAGAGAATGATTAGAAAGTATTCACTTAGATGGATTTCACTGAAACTCCTTGAAATGGTTTGTTTCATTGTTTCACTTCTAGCTGCAATAGGATCTATCGCTGGCTTGGTAACTAGTCTCAAGGCATAGTCGGCTTGGTATGTACGTAGCTTGATAAGTAGTTTCAAAAGAGTTAAGAGAGAACGTTAATTATGAATATTGTATTTTAATGGATTTTAAGGTATTTGAAATCCAAAATTATTCAATTTTGTATTTTGGATTTCGACATATTTTAACTTATTCTTTTGGTAGAATATTTTTATTGCAAATCATCGACTCTATATAATTAAAATTTGGTTGCATATTAATGTATACCAAACATATTCATTAATTAATAAGATTTATTTATTTATTTTGGTTTTATATAAATCCATATTAATTAATTTTTTGAGTCAATTTTTTAAATCACATGATCGATTAAGTAATCAAATAACTTCATTAAAAACCCTCACTATTGAGGCGGGAAATCGAAGTCTCACTTGGTGGACAGTTCTACTAGTGACCGCTAGAATAAAAGCACTTCCCATTTGATCAAATAAATCAAAATTATTATCCATAAATATCAAATATTAAAATAAAATCTAATAAAATTCAGCATAAATCAATATAAAACATTAAAATCCAATAAAAATCTAACAAATATNATCGAAGTCTCACTTGGTGGACAGTTCTACTAGTACTATTGAGGCGGGAAGTCGAAGTCTCACTTGGTGGACAGTTCTACTAGTGACCGCTAGAATAAAAACACTTCCCATTTGATCAAATAAATTAAAATTATTATCCATAAATATCAAATATTAAAGTAAAATCTAATAAAATTCAGCATAATTCAATATAAAACATTAAAATCCAATAAAAATCTAACAAATATATTTACTTCCAATTATTTCGATGACATCTTATTTTTATCTAGCTGATATTACTTTTGTCAACAAAATATATGTAATATACGAAACTTGCTTCCAGTTAAAAAATATAATATCTCACTAACACAAACCAATAAATTACATGTTTTATTAACCGCTGTTNTTGCTTCCAGTTAAAAATATAATATCTCATTAACACAAACCAATAAAATACATGTTCGATTAACCGCTGTTAATGATGTAATTTAATATTTAATTGAGTANCTTGCTTCCAGTTAAAAAATATAATATCTCACTAACACAAACCAATAAATTACATGTTTTATTAACCGCTGTTAATGATGTAATTTAATATTTAATTGAGTATGTCTCAAGAGTCAAAACTATAGTAAAGTCATTGCTAATCAGATACTTACATTTTTTGAAAATGTAAACTTTTTATGGAATATTATCTAAAGAAACAATTATGGATATATATTTAGAAAATAAATCCAAATTTCAGATTTTTTGGGTCAAAGTCCACATTTTGGATTCTCTTAAAAATAAATTATGNATGGATATATATTTAGAAAATAAATCCAAATTTCAGATTTTTTTGGTCAAAGTCCACATTTTGGATTCTCTTAAAAATAAATTATGATTCTCTTAATATTTGTGTATTCTATTAAGATTCCATAAAAGCATTAATATTTATGTCTTTATATATTCGTAAGAATAACATCTGTGGAGGACTCTAAAACGACCTCTGTCATTTTACTCTCTCTCTCTTCTCTCTCTCTCAAAATGATGAAAAGCTACGACGAAGCAGACCANATGTCTTTATATATTCGTAAGAATAACATCTGTGGAGGACTCTAAAACGACCTCTGTCATTTTACTCTCTCTCTTCTCTCTCTCAAAATGATGAAAAGCTACGACGAAGCAGACCACAATCCCTCGGCGGTGGAGTCCGCCGCGAGTAGCTTAGACGACGATGGTAGAGAGAAGAGAACAGGGACGTTTACGACGGCGAGTGCGCATATAATCACGGCGGTTATAGGCTCCGGAGTGTTGTCGCTAGCTTGGGCATTAGCACAGCTTGGTTGGGTGGCAGGAACCGTAATTTTGGTCACTTTCGCCATCATCACTTACTACACATCCACCTTACTCGCCGATTGTTATCGATTTCCAGATTCCGTCACCGGAACTCGCAATTATACTTACATGGGCGTCGTTCGAGCTTACCTCGGTATGAATTTTTTAAAATTTTTATTTTTCTTAAACAAAATCTATTTTCTTTTTTCCTTTTTTTATCTGAAAAATAAAGTGATATTATCTGAAAAGATAAAATCTAAGCTGAGAATCTACAGTAATTGTTTTGTTTTTAAGCGTTGCATGCTCTTCTTGGGAATATATAAATGTATTAATTACAAAAAAAAATATTAAAAATTGAATAAGAGTATATATGAATAGNCGTTGCATGCTCTTCTTGGGAATATATAAATGTATTAATTACAAAAAAAAAATATTAAAAATTGAATAAGAGTATATATGAATAGTTATTACTCTTTCCAAAACTAGTTAATTACTTGAATTGACCACATGTAATATGCTATCAATAAATTCTTATCGTTGACTCCCAAATTTTTTTGAATTGAAATTCAAAACGTTACCATAAATTAAAAAATTAATTTGACATTTTCTGAATTTTATAATGAAGTCTTTGTTGTTGTAAGAATCATGTGACAGAAGAGTTAATTAATACATTAATTAGTTCTGAAATAACCGGACAGGTGGTAAGAAGGTGCAGCTATGTGGACTCGCACAGTACGTGAATCTCGTAGGAGTCACAATTGGTTACACCATCACTGCCTCCATTAGCTTAGTGTAAGTCACACTACTTGTTAATATGATAATGCAATATTCTCTGGAAGTATATTACTAAATTTTGATTGATTTGATTATATATATATAGAGCGATTGGGAAAGCAAATTGTTATCATGACAAGGGACATGGTGCAAAATGTTCAGCATCGAATTATCCATACATGGCGGCATTTGGAGTAGTTCAGATTATACTTAGTCAGATTCCTAATTTTCACAAACTCTCTTTTCTCTCCATCATCGCTGCGGTTATGTCTTTCTCTTATGCTTCTATTGGCATTGGTCTTGCCATTGCAGCCATCGCAAGTACGTTTTCTCACTATGTGATTAGTGTTATGAAGGCTTTGTTAAAACTAATAAAGGGAATTGTGTATGGAAGGTGGTAAGATTGGGAAGACAGAATTGACAGGGACAGTGATAGGAGTGGATGTAACTGCTTCTGAAAAAGTTTGGAAAGTGTTTCAAGCGATTGGTGATATTGCGTTTGCATACGCATATACAACTATTCTCATTGAGATTCAGGCATGTTCGTGATTGCTACTATTGTATATTAGCTATCTTTTATTCAATATTGAGGTTAGTGTGTCTTTTTTTTTTCTTTTCGGCAGGATACATTGAGGTCAAGTCCACCAGAGAACAAAGTGATGAGAAGAGCAAGTCTTGCTGGAGTCTCAACCACAACTGTTTTCTACATCTTATGTGGCTGCATCGGTTACGCTACGTTCGGAAACCAAGCTCCTGGTGACTTCCTTACTGACTTCGGTTTTTATGAGCCTTATTGGCTCATTGACTTTGCCAACGCCTGCATTGCTCTCCATCTAATCGGTGCTTATCAGGTAATACACATTTACACTTTTCCAGATCAATACTAAATCTCACTAAGCAAACTAATCTGTTATGGCTTGCATCTCTTGATAACTTGCAGGTGTATGCGCAGCCTTTTTTCCAGTTTATTGAGAACAAATGCAAGAAAGTGTGGCCACAAAGCAAGTTCATCAACAAAGAATACTCGTCGAACATACCTTTACTCGGAAAATGTCGAATCAACCTCTTTAGACTGGTGTGGAGGACAGGCTATGTGATTTGTACAACATTAGTAGCAATGATATTCCCTTTCTTCAATGCGATCTTGGGTTTGCTAGGAGCACTTGGGTTTTGGCCTCTCACAGTTTATTTCCCAGTGGCAATGCACATTGCTCAAACAAAGGTTAAGACTTATTCTCCTAGATGGTTGGCTCTGAACCTTCTAGTATTGGTTTGCTTGATCGTCTCTTTCCTTGCTGCAGTAGGATCCATTATTGGGCTTATAAATAGTGTCAAGACTTATAAGCCCTTCAAGAATTTAGACTAAGTGGCTTCTTTTGATGATATATGTATGTGAATTCTAAGGACTATGTACGTTATGTTCTGTTTTCTGCAATGGTAAAAACAAAAAGCAAAGCAAATAACAATCTCTAAAGTGTTTTTTTACATCCAGAGATGCTAAATTCGAGTTATCTAGTTTATACACTTATATAATCAAATCAAAAGGCAAAAGAAGAGTGACAAAGAAACTCACTCTTCTCCTAACTCAAATCAAACCACAAAAAAAGAACCCAATACAAAAGCCACACAAACTCCAAAAATAGAAACTCCTATTTACATCCTATTTTGTTAGTGCCTTGCCAGAAGTTTTTTTTTCCAAAAAAGAAAAATTACTCCTAAAGGCAATTTGTGATTCTAAATTTCCAGATTAAAAAAAAAAAACTGAAAATCAACCCAGTGAGTCAGTATAGTGGCAAAGCTCTTTTCTCATCCGTTGATTAAACAATCTGCAAGCATCCATACTAAGATCAATGGCTGCAGAAAGCGCCACGTAAGCAGCTGCATCTTGCATACAGCTAACGTGCTGTACACTAACCTCTACACAAGGTTTACTGCATTTGCCTTCACCTTCTACACTTGCTGACATCACGAACCCTTTATACACACTCCACGGCCACAATCCGTAACCGTAATCGCCGCTTCCTCCTCTCGGACTATTCCCCGGCGATGCTCCACCACTTCCACTTCCGCCGCTCCCACCGCGGCTTCTAGGTCTGTTCACCACACTCGTTGGCGACGAAGATCCCAATTCGATTGAGAATTTCCCACCTCTGTGAGAACTAATTGTTGATTCTGCAAGTACGATTCCTGCGCCGCTAGATCCGTCTGGGATGAGTTCGAATCTGTAACCGAGACCGTCGGTGGCTCCACCACGTTCACGCCATGCCTCGAGTCGGCCCCAAGGTTTCCAGGTGCAATCTCCGGGACGGAGGATGAGCCATGACCCTGGGTTTGATCGACTAACACGATCGGTTCCTGGAGATGCAACGAATGGAGTAACGATTGACGCCATAGCAATTGGAGAACCGGATAAGTCGTGGACAGTTATGGACCATCCTTTTCTCTCTTTTCCTGGCCTCTCTCTCTCGCTCCCAAACGAGTTTAGCCAGCTCCGTGAAACACTCGTCTCCGGCGGCAACGATCTGATCAATTAATCAACCATTTAAAAAAATAAAAATCTAACCAAGAGTAATAATCAGTTAGAGTAAAGTATATAACTATTGAATAAAAGTGGTTAAATATCACAAAGAGTAAAGTAGGGATGTGATGTTTTCAATATTTCACAATAATCTATATGGCGTTAGATCTTAGTAAAGATCATTTCGATTTTGATTCCTCGGGACAAAGAAATAAATATAAACTAAAAAGCGATATCCGATTTCCGAGAAATGATGTGAAAATTGATTTGATTGACCGGGAAACTGACCTTGACCTCTGGGTACGATCGCCGGTGTTCCGGCAACTGAATTTGCATGTGAACACTGGTTGACGGATATTGCCCTGAATCTGGACGACTTGAGGACTACACTCAGGCTCGCCGTCGAACTGGAAAACGAATCTAGGATCAGGCTCCGCCTTCACATTCAAGTGAAACTGAGCCGACGATGCTTTCCCAGCTCCTTTCCCGACCGATATCCATCCGTTGTGGAAGACGCAAGGCTTAGATTGAGTACCAGCTAAATCCAACGGCACGGAGACCTTAGTCAGGAGACGGCCGGAATGTACGCCGCACGCAGCACCCGCGCTTCCCGTGTAGATGAAGATCTTAAGACATGGCTTGGATTTGAAGATGGATCTGGATGCTAGGTGTTCAATATCAGAGTTGCTAAGATGGAACGTGGCTGCTAGTGTTTGGATCTCCGGAAACTGCGTGGTTTCCAAGGGAATGTACGGGATTGCGGCGGTTTGCGGCGGGAAGTTTTTCAGTTTGATCTTACAAAAACAAGGAGATGACGACGGATGTACGACGGAGCTCGAAGTCTTCGCAGCTAAAGGAACTTTTAAAGCTAGATTTCCGATTGTAAGACGAATGAAAGGGCAAGGATCCATCTCTCTCGCTCCGGAAAGAAAAATCAATTAGGGTTTTCAGAGGAAGGAAATGCAGACTAGAGGTTTAGAGAGAGCGACATTAATTACAGAGTGGAGAGCATGGAGAGTAGAAAACGATGAAGAAAAAAGAAGAATTAGACGAAGGAGAAAACGCAGCGTTTAAATGGCGCCGCTGGATTTCTCAACCTAACCACCAGCGAAGGCTGTCGTCTTCCCTCTGTGAATATTGCTTCTGTCTTTTTAAGTGGGACAAGAAGGAAGCGCACGAAATACATTTTTCCTTTTTTTTTTGTATTCCCTCCATTTTTACCTTATTTATTTTAAGAATTCTCCAATATACCCAGACTTTCTCCAAACATTGAATATTAGCCCCAAAATTTTTAAATTTAATCATTCAACCCCATCCGATGCCGGATAAACACTTATTAGCTTCTTGTTTTAAAAGAAGAGAGAGATTACCACACGTGTGGAACAGATAAAATCTACTCCACATTAATACCACGTTTTGTGTTAAATAGTAAATGAAACTGTAAATAAAAACTCGATTAAATAAAACGTAAGATAATTTTGCTAATAATTTCGTAGTTGTTTAGGGAGTTTAATTTCTTTTGAAGTCTAATTCAAATATTTTTATAATTTGTATGTTACCTTTGGACGTGCGCTCTAAAATGTCAGTAAGAAAACAACAAAATCCAGCTATCATCCACGATCCTCGGTAAGCTTCACCTATTCTACTAATCAATAATCAAATACTTAATTGTATCTAATCTGTCTTTAACGTGCACGCATATCTCTCACCAAGTCCCCAGATAATTATTCACTTTTTTTTTTATTTGTTGACCAAGCATATTCTTATTCTATAAAATATTGCATTCTATAACCTATCCAAAAATATACAACGGAAGAATTTTGGGCTAAACCTTCGAAATTATAAGAGTGGTATCAGATTAACTAAGTCTGCTATAATGAGACGCTTATTTTGCAAAATAATATTTTTGGTTGAAAAAGTTCTAGACAGGTTCTCTTTCTTTGAGTTTTAAATATGTACGGATAAAAAGGGTAAATTCGAAATATAGAGTTAGTTGAGGGGTAGAGAGAAAAGAGTTTGGAGTACAGCTGGGAACAGGCTGGCGAGAAATGCCAGCTAGGATAGAGGTTGACGCTTATTTTCTCTCTCTACCTGATCGGTTAGCTACCAAACCCTTAGAGCACCTCCATCAAGGAGATGTAAAAATGGAGTTCTTAACCATTTAATATTCATATTTAATCAAAAAACTTAAGTTAAGACCCCCAAATATTATTTTTAAAAAACCTCCTCCAGGTTCTTAATATGAAGTTCTTAAAAAAAAAAATTTATTAAACATAGATGATTACATGCATATACCTTCAATAAGGAGATTATGGAAAGAGAAGGCGAGCGGACTGAAAAATAACCTCTTTGCGACTCTCTTGCTGCATCCAAACTATACCGTTTAAGTTACTCAATTTGATACAATGTTTCTCTATATCTTGTCTGTTGATAATGAGTCTCTGGAGACGAGCATATATTTAAGCAAAGATGACATATTTAAGCAAAGATGACACAACAATGGCAACAGAAATGAGAAGTTTCAGAAAAAAGCTTAAAGTCAGAGGAAGACACTTTGAGATCAGAGAATTTTGAAAACTAACCTTGTAGACAAGAACATGAAAGAGGTTTAGGTAGCGTGGAACCAGACATGAGCAGGAAAGATCAATCCAACGAAGCAAGATCAGTAATAATGAAGCAAAGTTACTGAACAAGTTTCATCTGAAGCCGCACATTGTTCTTCCCCATTGGAATTGCTTCTGCCCTGAAAAGATAGCTCACCGTTCTCATAGGAAATTCAGCGAACAGAACATGAGCAATAACGAAAAGCTAAACCAAGGAGGGACTCTGAGCCTAAATTCGAATATCAAAACAACAACCACTTTCTGAGAATTTTCCATATCTGATTGCCATAAATCTTCAATAGCTATAATGGAATTAAACTAATAGTTATCAAACTTTCCTTAAATAATACAAACTTGATGAGAAGACCTGAAATTCATAGCTGGGTTTTCAATATTTACCTGCTTACTGTTATAGCTCAACTAACTAACAATTTAAACTTGTGGAGAAAGGAGACAAAAACCCAGAAAAGGACTTACAAAGTATTAGCGTGTTGGACATCAACTTCCAAAATCTTCAAAGATTCATAGTACGAAGAAGATGAAGAAGAAGACATTGCCAACTGATTATACATATCTTTCTCTCTCTTTGATTACAACAAGGAATTTGAATGAAAAGATCCCCAGAAATATAAGAAAGAAAAACCGACAACGAAAGAGAATAAGATGAAAGACGAAGATGCCAGAAGTAAGGGATTGGTCTGATTGATCGGAAAAAGGCAAGAATCGCCCTTTCGCACTGATAAGCTTGTTGATAAAACGCTAATCCAGTCTCGTTCCCGTTCTCCTTGCCTCATTTCTGTCCGTCGCCGAGTCAATCGCCGGAGATCTCTTCGTCTCCGGCAAAAACCTCGAAATCGCCAAGTCGATCGCCACCCCTTTTCTTTTTTTCCTTTTCTCGCATTTGGCAAGCGAGAAACCTGACCCAGAACCATTTTCTCTTCATTTTCTCCCGCAACCAATCCCGTCCCGACACCTGTCGGCTCTAAACCCCAGCCAAAAATACCCAAATAAGAATCGATTCTTAGCAAAATGTATTTTTTCTTTTTTTAATTGGGCTTAAGATACCCTTAAGAATCCCTTTAAATCTCCCAATGGAGATGGTCTTATAAAACAATGTTGGGGCCCACTTTCTTTTAATTTACGATGTTACCCTTCGTGGCTTACGTGTATGTTCGCGGCTTTTAGTGCCATCGATCGGAGGAATCTTTCCGCCTCTGTGCGGAGCTCACGTTTTTAAGTTTTAAGTGTCAGTCGTTAGTTTTTTATCTATTTCTTAAAAAAAAATATTATTGGGATTTTCAATTTTAAGATTCAAGAGTAGTTGCTGTAAGCCTGTAATTGTCGCCCATTGCCGGTGAATAGACGAAGATGAAGGCGTTAGGGTATTGGCTAATGGTGGTTGGTTCACTGAGATTAGCTTCTGTTTGGTTTGGTTTCTTCAACATTTGGGCTCTTCGTCTCGCCGTCTTCTCCCAAACCACCAGTTCAGTTCGTTCACTCTCTTTAATCTTCATTTCGCAATGTTATATACTGATTTCGTTTTGGGTTAAACTTTCCATGAACGATCTTAGTGGATGGTTTTCACATCTTAGTCTCTGAGATGCTAGTCGTGAATAATAGCATCAGTGGCTATTGTGGGCACGCGTTTTTGTTGTTTCAAAGAGAAATGATAATGCCATGTTCTGAGGAACAATTGTTGGTCTTATTTGTGCGGAAATTTAGGATTGAGTCTGTTGTGTGTGTGATTTGGACCGGCATTGAGTCTTCCAATGAAGATAGAATTTGTGATCCCTAAGCT
>OVAU01003151.1:0-11436 GCA_900406315.1 Biscutella laevigata subsp. laevigata
AAGAACACAAGTACTTTACTCTTCAATGTAAGTTTCTACACGTTGGATACATATATATATATATTTTTCTCCATGTATATGTGTAAAGATACTGCTTCAATAATGTGTGTGTTTAACATGTATATCCAGATCTAGAGTCGAAGGCATTCAATACAGTAAGAACAGAATGGGGATTGTCGCAAGTTCTTTCACTTGATACATTCAAGGACCTTAAAAAGGGATATGTTTTTGATGGAAACCAATGCGAGTTTGGTGTTGATGTCTTTGTTGTTCCACCTCCTACCAATTGGGAAATACTCTCTTTAAATGAAAAACCACCTCAGCCCAAATTCTCTTGGACTCTTAAGAATTTCTCTGCTTTGAAAGAGTCTTTGTACACATCAGAAAAAATTTCGATTGGAGCGAGGAACTGGTAAGTACGTCGTATATGGTAATAGAAACAAAATAAAATTGGTGTGAACTTACTCGCAGATATATTTAACATATAAATGCAAATTAATATATGTTCATATATGTACGTAGGGTTCTAAAGTTGTATCCAAAAGGTGACGCACGAGCCGATGGCAAATGGTTATCCATTTTTCTGCATCTCGCTGAGAGTGAAAAACTAAAGGAAGATGAAAAGATATTCACGCAAGTTAATTTCCGACTTGTAGACCCACATGGATCAAATCACCTGATACGTAATTGTATGTGTCATCAAATACAATTTATTACAGCCCTTCTCCTTAAACTAATAACAGTAGATGATTACGAGCTGATAATATTTCTTGTTATTATTGTTTTTTTTGCAGTCACCCAATGGCACAACAAATCAAATCTTGGTTGGGGATACTCTCAGTTTACTCCTTTAGCTGAACTTTCAAAGACTTACTTGGATAAGAAAGGTTCTTTGAATGTAGAAGTTGAATTTGATGTTGTTTCTGAGACCAAATACTCTCCTATTATCTAATTGAGCTTAATTTTCTTTTAGTGTTCTTTTTATTTTTTTTGTCATGCATCTACTTTCAAATTTATGAAATATTAATATAGTTTCAAGCCTTCTTGGTTATCTCCTTTTGACTGGGTTTTTTTTTTTTACATAGAATTAACATTAAGCTAAAGAGATTAGCCAAAAACAAGATAATAGGTGATGAATTCATTTTCATTTTCTCTTATCTATTATTCTTCACGTATCTCAGTTTAAGTAAAAGTCAAAACCTACGATCCCACCAATATTGAATTCATAATCACAATACTATGATCAAAACCAATTTGAATAGTCCACACATGACCTCTATAAAAAAAACTGAAAATTGACATCATCAGAATTAAGCCTAAGATACAGGCTTCAGACAAAAAAAATCTGGAAACAAAAAGAGTCTGTAATGTGTCTTTACAACAGGGTTCTGTGATATGTGTGGTTAATAGTAACTAAATACCATCTGTACCCAAAAAAAAAAAATGGATTGTGGCAAAAAAACTAAACAACAAATGCCTATTTTAGTACGTAAAGGGATAACTGTATAACTAGTTCTATAGCTTTACTCGCCTCATTTTTGTATCCAATCTATTAGATCAGAACGAGGAACAGAGATTTTAGACAGCTGGTTTTCAGATTCTGTATCATTAACTACACCACGACACCCTTTGAACCCACATGTACATGAAAGTCTCTCACCGATTGAAAAGAACCTGTAAATAATTTAGAAACAAGATGAGAGCCAAGCAAATGTTTATTAGAATAATCTTTAGATGATTTTAAAGGGCGTGAAGATGAAACCTATAGTCATAAGTCAGCTCTTCCCATTTAGGGATATCCCTCTTTGCAAAGATGATAATGTGCTCATCTCCATTAACACTGATGACTCTCGAATAGCAATTTGGCTGTGGCATCAAAAGCAAGACAAAAAAAAAAACAATGCTTAGTTACTGAAGATGCTAACTAAATTGAATAACAAAAGCAATTCAAGATTAGTGGAGTCCGCAGTCATACCACACATGAGTGATTAATCAGGTGGGCAATGCTTCCTGCTCTTGTTGCATCTATCACTCGCTTATCATCAATTCTAAACATGTAAGTGCCTGCACCCTATCAAATGACAGGCAAATTTTCTCAGTTAATCCCCTGAGTAGTTGTTCCAGTTTTGTTCTTATAGAATCTTCCATACAGCACCAAATTGTGGAAAGTTAGTTCAGTCAGAAGAACTACACACCACAATTGAGTTGTAGATAAGATGTTCTCTTTTGTCAGCTACCGACGGTCTAACAAGTTCTCCAGTGTATTCAATCACCTGCACACAAATCATGCAATATCCTTAGTGACACTTTCCAAAAGATGGAATATCCAGTTCAAGTTAAGTATGCTCACCATATCTCCGGCCCTGTGCGGAAGCTTTGCAAAGACGCCAAAACCATGAATTCCTGATTTCCCTGAAAACAATAAACGAAATTTTAAGAGAAAAAGAAGATCCTGTAGTAGATTTTTTTTTCTGGAAGAAGCTCAGGATTGTCACTACATCTTTCTGAAAGAAATCCTAAGAATTATTTTCTCTAGGAAAAATCTTACTATTCTTATCTTAGCAGAACTCGAAAGGAACTGTAATATC
This sequence comes from Biscutella laevigata subsp. laevigata, assembly GCA_900406315.1. NCBI lineage: Eukaryota > Viridiplantae > Streptophyta > Magnoliopsida > Brassicales > Brassicaceae > Biscutella > Biscutella laevigata. The sequence continues at coordinate 2,589 of OVAU01003151.1, forward strand.
CTTTAAGATAAACTTATAATCCTAAGAATTGCTTACCAAATGCTAATCTCTTCCTGAATGTTTCCTTCATGTATCTATATTTCTCAGCCATAGAAAGGATGTTGCTTGGAATATTCATCTGTGACGCCTTGGATCCGTAAATGCGTTCATAAGTTGAAAACTCATGTCTAGAGAAACCACCAATAACATATGGCTGATTCTCAACAAATAATCGCTTTGTAGAAGCAGCAACAAGAGCTTCAGGTTCCTTCCGTCCTCTTCGTCCAAAGCAGTTATAGGGCTCTGCAACAATAGACGGAAAAATGACTAAAACTAGAAAAGAATGACAAACATGGATATATACTATATCTGTGTATCAAATATTTTAAATGTTTGTATACAAAATAATAAACTTATTCCAAGAGAATTGTAAGAACATGAAAGAGAACCAAAAGAACAACACATGGCCATATGTGAGGTAAAAAACATAATGAGTAAATAACACCATCCTAAAGTGTGGTGTAAATCTAAAGTTTAATCCTAGCATCAACAGATCAACCCAGTAGCTACATACCAGTCCGAGCACAACCAGATGGATTAAGTGGTGGGAGATACTCAGAAGTTTTATGAGTAACGGGTCTGATCCTGTCTTCTGATTCTAGGCACGCAGTTGATGTTTGTCGATGCCTCTTGCAGAATGAGAGCATGCGGATACACGGATCTGCTTCTTCATCCTCCATTGATTGAGCAAAAAGGCTACCCTCATCCTCAAGCTACAAGGCCAGTCAGGAAAGCTACCATCAGTTAGAAACAACTCATTTGTGGATTTTCTGTGTTTTACGCATGTGTAAGTATGAATAAAAAATCTTCTGCTTCTCGGCAAGATATGAAAGTACCTCAACACAGAGACCAGCAGCCCGTCCGCAGAGTGGATGATATGCCACACGACATGAATTGTTCGAACACTGAAAATGTAATCATTAACATAATATCAACTCATCGTGGCCTTTGACAGTAATAATGAGATGCACAGTTTTTTAAATGTTAAATGTAACTACGAGATTCCGTCATCTAGAAACACAACTCATACACGAGCTAAATGGCAAACATAACCTTAATTTAGCAGATTCACAATGCAATATTTCAAAAATCTAGATCAATAAGGAACCTGCACCGGAGCAGTTGACAGAAAAAAAAACTATCTAAGTTCTGAGATCTCTGCTGGAATAACTTAAGTCACACATTCGTGCCAAGTGTATTTTAAATATGCATCATAACGTCAAGAAAAAATCCAACAAGTTGATCTTCCTAAAAAGTATCAGCTACTTCGGAAACATAGAACGATAAGAAAGTTATGGACTAAACTTACATCAGGCAATTTCAACTAGATAATTGGCTATATGAATTGAACACAATGCATAAGACTAATTTAGTTTCTCTTTAACATAGAAAGAAACCTTACTTGGATACAAGCTCCATAAGACACCCCACAGATGGTGCACAGTAATTTCCAGCGATCCTAGTTTTAAGAGTTCAAAATAAAGAGGGATAAGAGTTTTGAAAAGGCCATAAAATTCGAGTAAAAAGGGAAACAGAAAAAGAAAATGTGTACAAACCTTACTGACTTTATTCACCCCATCAATCGGTTCCATCTTCTTGACATCAGATAAACATGTTTCTGGATAAAATAATAAATGTTGGTAAAAGTAAAAAACAGGCCTCATATCTTCAACAGGAAGCAGACTTATACAGAACAACATATCATTAAAGATTGAACCTGGGATCCATATAGCACAAGCTAGATGAGCCCAGCGCCCATCAGTTGTCGGCTTCATAGCACCCCCTAAAAGAAGTTTCAGTTTCATTATTCACTAATGAAAAAACACATTAAGACTCCACACACACACCAAATGGTACGGTCAGACTACCTACTACAGGACAAAGACAACAACGTGGAGGCATGTCAGGAGCACCACGACGACATAACTTGCATAACCACAAAGCACCATCACAGGGTTCTAGCTCTCCATAGCATCTAGCATGGACCTAGTAGTGGACCAGAAATTTCAAATTGAGTCACATCTAAGACAATGAAAGAACACAAGGCACTATGAAGTATAGATCTAAATAAAACACGATAACTACAAGCTCAGAGCATGAGCAATACCATCATTCTACATTTGTCGCACTGGAGGAACAAATTATTCTCATACTCCTGCAGAAAAATATATAAATCAGAATTAACTTATTAAAGCGCAAAACTATTTAATTCCTAATGAGAAACCAAAAAAAAACATCCTTAACCTCATCCATGTGGCAGACATTGCACTTATCTAGATCTTTCCAGTCAACGCGAACAGGTCGGTAACCAGTAGGTTGGTCTTGATTCCTTCCCAAACTATTCTTGCACTTAGAAACATTGGCCGACAGTTTGGACTTTGGTAAACCCTGCTAGGTAATGGTTTATTAGGGTATTAACTAGGGAACACACAATGACAGTTTAAAGAATCATAAATGTATGCAAAACTTAGCAGCCATATTGAAAATCTGTTCTTCATGAAATCATACAAAGTGATATCTTCTACAATATTTCTTACAACCAACTAAAACCATGTTCATATATTTTATCCTAGACAGACATGACTATATTGTAGTGAAATAAGTGTTTCATTTATGAACGAGTTACTCTAAGATGCTTTTGTAAAGGAAAATGGCAAATCAGGTACCCACAAATCAATTAACAAAGACCTGCAGAGAAATATTTAGTGCACAAGCTTCAACATCTGAGAAGAAAACTTCACTGTGTGCATTAAACATTCATCTTAAACATAACTGAGTCCTGATTATACGTTTTAAACACAAAAGAGAAGTCAAAACACCCAAATGTCCAGTGTCCAGAAAATATATACGATTCCTGTGACACGTAAACGCATGTGCAGACCACTACAAATAATTTTACATGCAACGACAAGATACCTGTACGAGTTTAATGACTTCCGGGTTGGAGAGACCAAACATGTCTGTACCAGATCCAATTAGTTCTTCCCCCAAAAAATTGGAAGTATCAGTAGCACTCTGGACCTTTCTTATCTTGTTATATATTCTATTCCAGCAGGCCGATGGAGTAGGGCCTTTGAACTGCCAAAATTTAGTTATCAATGTTAGCTAGAGATACACTCTTGATCTGGAAATATAAATAGAACACATACAAACAGTCAATTAATTATGTTAAACTCACCTGCTCTCCACTATCTGCAGTCACTCTAAACAGAGGGCGAGTCTTTGACTCGGCATCTCTGAGCACTTCCATCTTGTACAAGGCAGATGCACTATGATCTGCATAAAACCAGGAGCAACAACGGCATCACATAGATGAACTAATTTCAATAAACTGAGTATCGAAATTGCCCGAGTAATTAAGGAAAGCCAAAAAGTGAGTAATATATAACCTTTTAGTGATGTGAACTTTCTCATAGCAGTATACCCTTCTGGCCAAATATGATTCTCATCCTTGAAAAACTGAGAGTCTGTCACAATCTTTCCTGTGAGATAAGTCATATGCGTATGCATGATCAGTGGAGCTCATTCTTATTTCTTATATTTCTTATAGCCAACTAAATATATTTTACTTGTATGTTTCAAGCCTTACCAAGATTTATTATTTGCACATCCCCGATTGTATACCGGATATCTACAAATTCTGATGGTCTCAACCACACTTCTCCATCATTAAAGTGTTCACTACCCGAAATTGAGCTGCGGCAGCTGCCCTCTTCTGTATTATGACTTTTTTCAGAATAACTGGAATCCGCTCCTTTTTGAAGTTGACTCATCCTTTCTGGAAGCCTATGTTCCTTTAGATACCTGGGTGAGGAAAAATAACAGTAGTTTCAGGACAGGAAACATGGCTAGGTTTCAAAAAACATAGGCGAATAATGATTGGTCTAACTGCTACAACAAGTACTGGAAAATCAAAAAAGCAGAAGCCAGAGCAAAGCGAGAGGGACTTGCATTTTTGCTTCCTGCAGGCCCTCTTCAAACCGAGGTTGTTTGCACTTCAAGAGAGTCGGCGAGAGAAGCCCTTTGATAAATGAGGTTGCTTGCTTTACTTTTATTCTATACAACCAAAGGATTTTAACTTCATCTTGATAAACATAACAATCACCTCAACAACTCAGTAGCAAAACAAGAAATTTAAATATTTAGAAAACACTTGCTAACCTAGCAAAATCATGGGTGCCAAAAAATTGAACCAAGAGTGATCCTCCTCCAGATACCTTGTTGTTTAGACCTTTCCGGTCTCCTATAACAGATTCATCGACAATAACTGCTGGCCACATAGCATGACCTATCCGGAAAGGTAAGAACATTCATTTCTACTGAGGTCAGTGGGTAGTTTTCCTTGCATATATGCTTCGAACAGCATCAGCTTACTGATAAGCATATAGAAGGATTTTAAATATATGCATAAAAGGCAGAACAAACCAGATAGTTTCGCCCACACAATATCCCCAGGCACAAAATCTTGGCAGTCCTCCAACGCAGCTGCCAATACAACCATCTCATCGTAATCACGGCCACCAACAACAACATCACTAGTACAAAGCTTCAGATGCTTCAGCTCCATCTCTTGACGGGAAACTAAAAATTTGATCATTTCACGATCAAGTACTATATCCTCATCACATCCATCTTCATATTTAACCTAAAGAAAAAGTAAACCACTGTTAGAGGAACAAGCTTTTGAATATGCCGTCATTCACAAAATTACCCAAACTCGGAACTCAACGGCAGAACGCAAGTAGAGTTGACAGAACTACTTACAGTGTGACGCTTTCTCTCTGAACTGTATCCAACAATAGAACCAGCATACCAAAAGGCGTCCATCGGCCAAAAAACCTAGGGATTAAACAACAATCAGTTGTTAAGATGTCTGCTTAAAAAAAATGGAATGAAATAGCTTATAGCGAACAAATTGTATAGTTTAACACTTGCCTGGCATTGCAGCCCTACGAAACTTTTGGGTTCCACATCATCATAACTCAACCTGCCACGTAAAAAATCTACCATTAGACAAGGCTAAGATAACAGTAGTCTGCAGATTCAAAGTCTTAACTAAGAAAATCATCACTGCAAAACAACGGAGCACGAGGATCTGTGACTTTCAAGGATAATCCCTAACCTGACCCATCTCTTAGCTGAAGCAGAAGCCAGAGATATTTTGTCCTGACTTTTGACAGAACTCCCCTTTTTTCGGGACGATCCACTTTGCTTATTTCCACTAATCGCATCATTATTCCTGCAACCCCTCAATCCCGGACCTTTAGAGTTCCTCACAGTACTCGAATCCGCACCCGATTTTCCCAACTCGCAATTACCAATCCTCCTCTTCTTCTGCTTCTTCTCCTCAGACAAAGCGGTTGCATCATCACGCTTCAAGCTTTCAGTGTTCACCACCACGTCCTTCCGAGCCACCGCCGAATCGAGGAGTGACTCCGTCCGTGGCCTTTTACGGCGGCGATAGTAGACGCTAACAATCTCAGGACGCCGATTCCGAAACTGGTAATCATCCGCGGGACAACAATCCGCAATGGCGCTCATGCCGCTATCTTCAATCTCGAATTTCTCAATAACTGGAAGCTTCTGGGCCTTCACCTTCTTGGACATCAAACTGTGGGAACCGACGGCAATATTACAGCACAATGACGAAGACGCAACGGAGTACACGCGCTCAATAGACGCGTAGCGAACTGGAGATTCAATGAAGTTGGGAACGTCAATTTCGATCTGGGTTTCATCCGAAACACATCCCATGGAGATTATGTGGAGGGAGAAAGTACAAGCGCTTCTCAAAGAGCTACTCTTTATTTCTCCTTCACTGAATCCCCAAATGTTTTGCTAAGGTTCTCTTCAGATAACAGAAATTAGGGTTTTGAAGATAACAATCGCATAAAAGGAGAAAAATCCCAAAATCAGATTCTTTGGAGGGAGAAAGAAAAAAGCCTTCCGTTTCCCGCCGGGTTATTTAGAAGACAACTCTCTCAGTCTCTCGGATCTGAGGCTCTGTTTCTTTATATATCTCCAAATGCATACATACATATAACAACATTCATGGTGTATGTATTTGTGTAGCAACATCTGTTTATTAAATAAATAAATAGATAAATAACTAGTAGCAATTTTTATGTCTGAATTTGATGACAAAAACTTGTATCCAAAACTTTTTTGGCCTCGTTTTTATAATTAAATGACAAAAAAAATCTTGACTTTTATAGCTATTAGTGGAGTACTGTTAAAAAACAAAAATAAGGTTCTTTGAAAGAAGATTTGCAGAGGACATTATTTATGAAAAGTGGAGGATTGGTGTAGATTAAAAAACCTGTGTGATATTTGAAAACATGAGTTCTCACTCAACGTCTGGAGTGCCAAGCACAAGTAGTAGCATGTACCTTTTTTATAATAGGTCACGAGTTTGATCCCGTTCCCTGCGTGGAACTTAAATAATGATTATTGGATTAGTGTGTGGTCCAAAATGACTACCAGATCGCTCTATGACTCAAAATAATCATAAAAGAAAATAAATTATCACTCAACATTACAACGTCACTTTAAAGAGAAAGATTACCAAGATTAGTAGTTATGTGGTGCGAAACACCGGAATCCATCAACCAAGTAGAATTATCTAATATCAAACTGGGATTTCCACTTGGTAGCCATTGTGGGAGGTTATACAATATGAAAAATCTTGAATTCGGGGCAAGATCTAGCCGTGTATTCCACATGTGTGACGTTGATCACTGTAAGATCTCGATCGTGTGTATTTCTAGTTTTGATTGTTGTTGTCCAAATAATGTTGGTTGTTGTTGTTGCCTCGAGGATTATGGTATTGGTGCTAGTGTTGGTTGTCGTTTCGTTGTAGCATGGGTGAATTTTTGTAGCATGTACAACAACAAGCGGAGATAAAAATGTGTTTTGGAGATCTTTGGTGTTGAAAACAAATGTGTGTTCAATAGAGACAATGGTTTTTGAAGTCATAGTGACAAGACGAAAACAATCGGAATCCAAGAAAAGAGAGAAGAGAAAAATAAAAGAGAGGAGAAAAACAAAGGAGATGGCGGCGGGAGGAAAAACAAGAAATTAGGTATCGTTAGAGAATCGATATAACTCTAATACCATATTAAATTATAAAAGTCAATAATTGTATTGATACGTGAAACAATAGTTATATACACAACTATGATAGTTATATTAGGTAAGAATATATGAAAAAAGATGTTTGAAAAATAATAGAGAAATATTTTGAATATGTTAACGATAACAATATTTGTTGTCTTTTTTACTTAATATGATTCTATATCCGGACAAGAGAAAAAATTGGGCTCCACCAATCAACATTTTTTGTCAACTTTTATGGGTCACAAAAAGTCGGTCCACTAACCAAAATTCTCACAAAGGAGAGGAACAAATGATCTTATAAAGAATCAAAATCCATGAAAAATAGTGTTATCAAGCGGATAACCACTAAACTAACAACACTTGTTATCAACATCCAAATGTAATATTTTTGGTATGCCAAGCGATGAATACAAAAAGTATGAATGTTTAACAGTTAAATGTAACGTTGATGCTAACTGGAAGATTGATTTCGAGACTTGTTGAATGGTTGGAACCAAAACTTATACAAAGCTATAGTCCATATACAAATTAGTATGCGAGTGTCGTTCGTGGGTACTTATGAAGTCAATAGTCTATCTTGTTGTTGAGACTTCAAGACTATATATAGGATTATGTATACTATGTAACTAAAGAGTATTTATTTTACATACTAAAATATACCAAATTTGTGGGTCTCTAAGTTTATGTAAATATGATATATCAAAGTAGGTTGCGTGAGTGTTCAATGGATTATTAATCAAGTTATTATTGTATTGTATATGCAAACAAAGAATTCTAGACCAAAGTTTATAGTTTTTTAGTCGGATTTTAAAACATGTAATAAAATCTTCTTCTCACAGTGATGTTTGAATTGTGATCTCTTTTCAATTTTGGGAATCAGTCATCGGTTACATTGTCTGATATAAGTATATTAGAGTAGGAAAAAACTATTAACTGTAAAACTAAAATGTTTAAAAAAAACTATATATGGATGATGAGATACCTAATTCTTCATTAACGGGGAAGCATATTATTCTTCATCAATTTTGAAGCATTTGTGTTAGTTTAAACCTCTATATTACTTAAATGGGATTGAGAATCCAGTTTAGTAATACAAAATTAAAATAGATGTAATTATAAGAAAAAGTTCTGACTCCCCTTGCGAGACTATCCGTTGTTGCATTTTGGTAGTGAGTTATTGACATAAACAGGCAGCTCCTAAAGCTCTCCTGCATTTGTTGAAGCTCTGCTACATCGTCATGGAACGCAGGCCACTCCCCCGGCTTGTGAATCATATCCACCAATTTTGTGTTATCCGTAAAAAAAATCACGTCGTCAGTCCGCTGGTCCTGCATGCATTGCATCACCCATCTCAATGTTTCCAATTCAGTGTGCAGCGGGGACAGAGGCCGAAGCATCGATCGTGCGCCAAAACCCGAGAATATTTGTGAACCTGAGCTTTTTCCCCATCCTAGGTCGGCATGTACATCGGTGTCCTTCCAAGAGCCATCTACAAAGCATTGAGTGACATGTTGGGGTAAAGTGCCAAAATCGAAGTTGGGTCGGGAGGCACACTGCTCCTGATTCCTTGCTGATAGCCATGTTGTCATTTCCATATTCGAAACGTCCACAATCGATTGTGGATCCCTCCTTAAATTCTTTAAGACCATCTTATTTCGTCCTTTCCAAATATACCAAAGTAGCCAGGGGAAAA
>OVAU01003152.1:0-11436 GCA_900406315.1 Biscutella laevigata subsp. laevigata
AAACTAAAATGAGGAAAGTGAGAATGGAAATCATGACCTCTTCGACATCACAACACACCCTTTGCCAAACGTCCATTTAATTTTTTTGTTAAAATTTGTAATTTCATATATGTATTTATATTTTTTGTAGAAAAAGGGGTGACAGTTGTCGAGCTGGGAGTCACTCCCTCCTCTCATTATATATAAGATAACATAATCACGAGTCAATGTGGCGGCCACAGACAACAAGCATTAAACTAATGCAATATTCTAATTAAACAAAAGCTAACTGCTCCACTTGCTTGACGTTTGTTTTCTTTCAAATTTTGTGTAACCTCTTTATAATCATCTATCAGTAATTGTTATATTTAGAAAACAAAAGCTAACTATCTCAAGGTACTTGTAAAGCAACAAAGACTACTTAGAACATCTCACTACCATTATATCACGCATAGAAAGTGCAGTTTGTCTGATAGCTATAATATCACCTTAGATATGATTCTAACTTGCAAGCTTTGTGGTGTGGCAATACAAAACATAAGGAAAGCTTTTAAGCCAACCAATACAAGTTCTATCCAAGCTAAGGAAAGCAGAGCGGAACACAGACATGTAAGGAAAAAAGAGCATACCTTCAGAGGTGTGTTTGACACCAGGAGGAAGGGGCTCAACGATGGAAGTAGCAGCTGGAACCTCCACGCCAGGCGGCCAAGCGATCTGATGTTGAAGTAGAAGATGAAACAAAACACTTTAAAAGTGAACAACACATTCCAGCAGGAAATATAACATGAGATTACACCTTAGGAAACTTAAAAACTTGATAAATTGAAAAGGGTACAGTCTAAATCGATCGAAATATCGGAGAGAGAACTTACAATAGACTTGTCGGAGACTCGGCGGAGAGATTGACGAGAACCTTGAAGAAAAAAGAAAGTATGAGAACGGCGGTAGAGAAGTAGATGGTGTAAACGATTAGAGAAATTAGGGTTGGTATTCTCTGTGTAAATTTAAATTTTAGTAAGGGCAATCATGTCATTTTACAATTGTAACTGAGGCTGATACATTTGGATACACTGTTGAAACTCAGCCGGATATTTTGTTTAAAATCAACTGAGTTTTAGAGATGCAGTTGACTGATCCATTCAGATGCAGCGTTTAATTTCGCTTATCCGAACATCAGTCGGTAGCCTCAGTCAGATGCATCAGTTGACTGAGCAAACGGACATGCCCCCATTCTCAAAAATATTGAGAGGTTCGAGAATCTCAAATTGGATCCTCTACACGTCCTAGTGTTCTTAGCCGATGAAAATTGAAGTGTGCCATCATTATGCTACCAATCACCCACATAATCTTCCGCTCTTTCAAAAAAGAAACTTAAAATTGGGAGACTAGTCTAAATCTATCAAAAAAGTACTTGAAAGAATGGAATGATTCTCGATCAGTAGTAAGTATCCAAACTAATGGAGGTTTGCATCATGGTCATACAAGATCATATCTACGAAATATTCAAATCATCATTGGCAGAAACCATCTCACGATTGGTTCAAGTGCTCTATGTAGATGGCTCGTGTGTAAATGCTATGGAAAAAAGAAGAAACATTTGCAGTCTGTGACAGTTTTGATAATGGTATTTGCACTATGAGACAGTTTTTATTTCTTTACACCATAGAACATGTTTGCCTTTGTTAAATGACACTTTACCCCTCAATCTCACTTTAATATTACAAACCAGACCTAACTAATTTTGTTGGTAAGTAATTGTTGTTTCCTTATCTTCAATCACCCTTAATTTTTAGAAGAAGAAACCCTAAAAAGGTCTCTAACTTTGCCATGGTGACTAGAGGAAGCAGATCGGATGCCTTTTGATGGGAGATCCTAAGAAGAAATCCTTCGTGGTCATTGGAGGACTTGGATTCGTCGGTGCCGCTCTCTGCTAGGAGCTCATTCGCCGCGGGGCTCGCCAAGTCCGCTCTTTCGACCTCCGAGACTCTTCTCCTTGGTCCGATGAGCTCAAAAACAGTGGCGTTCGCTGCATCCAAGGTTTTCTTTCTGTTTTCCTCGATCTCTCTTAGTCTTTCTTTCAGTTCCATCTGCTCACTAATATTCGGGTCACTTTGATATGTATTTGTAATTTGCTAAATCTCAAGTAATTGGTTGATAATCTATATTTGATAAATCTCAAGTAATTGGTTGATAATCTATGATTTGCGGCTATATCTCTATCCAATTATGTTGTAATTTTCATATTTACAATGAACTGAAGTGATTTGGAATATTGACAGGGGATGTGACGAAGAAAGAATTAGCTGACTTAGAGTTAGCTGAAGAAAGGGATCTGAACATATTATTGGATATGAACATCAAGTCTGATAATTGTGGCTAGTATTGGAGTTAGCTGATTTGGTGTTCAGTTAGCTGACTTGGTATAGTTTGAGTTTTCAGACCCGTGGTTAGATATGTTTGAGTTTTCTAAGATTCATGCAACTGACTCGTGGTTAAATATGTTTAAATTGTAGTTTTCTATAGAATTAGCTGAATTATTGTTACCTGAATTGTGGTTACGGAATTAATTTGATAACAGAAAAAGAAAAATAAAATAAACTAATGAGATCTAGTTACCTCAAACCAAGAGTTGACTCGTGGTTAAATATGTTTAAATTGTAGTTTTCTATAGAATTAGCTGAATTATTGTTACCTGAATTGTGGTTACAAAATTAACTGGATAACATAAAAAAATAAAAAAAATGGATCTAGTTAGCTCTAACTAAGGGGTATTTTGGTCAACAGAAAAGTAAAAGTTTTAAAAGTGTCCTAGAGTGTAAAGAGTATGCCTTGTGTATTAGGATGCAATAAAAACTATGGAAGTGTCCTAGAATGAAAATGCCCCAAAAAAGAACTACTTCGACTCTAGAAGCATATAACTTCAGGCGTTGCTCATATCGATCCAAAATGTTTGGTCAATAGGCTTTAAAAGGGTTATGTTTGAAAGTGATTCAAAGAACCATTATTTTGGGGGTCATTAACTGGATCACGGACATAAACCATTGGTTGGAGAAAGTTGGGTAATGGAAGATAACTTGGACCAACCGACTAAACAATCGACACGCAAATAACTTGGATCAACCCACCTATTTGTATAACTGAAGCCCTCTAAGGGGATCTATATATACGTCCGTCTAATTCTATCAATATATGATGTTATACAAAATCAAGATAACTTTTTTACTTTATATGTTTAAGACATTTGTTTAATAGCCTATCCATGTTAGGGATGGGGATCAAGTATTAAGATTAGAAGATACGTTAGAATATTTTTTTGGTTATTTTTTTTTTAATTCGGTTTGATTTTAGTACCAAAAATTAATATTAAAATAATAAATTTTAAAATATATTTGATCTTAATAATAATAATAAATATTCAAATAATTTTCATGAATAAACCTAAAATTTAAAATAAAATTTTAAAAATTAAATATATGAAAATAAATATTAAACATTAAAAATATATCAAATAATTAAAAAATATTGACTATTCATACTTAAAGTTTAGATCTTTCATTTTTCGGTTCGGTTAGAAATCAATTTTAGTTCTTCAAATTGTGAAATTTAGTATTCATTCAATGTTTTTACCGATTCTAATTCGGATTCGATATTTTTCGGTTCAAATTCAGTTCATTTGTCTAACCCTAATCTTTATCATTGTTTTCTTTTGAATTAACAGTATGATTATACGAACTAATTTTAATTAGGTTGAAAATATTTGTAAGTATACATAAATATATTTTACTATAAATCTAATTAAAATATAAAAAAAATAACTAATTTTATCGAACCATTAGGTTTTATGAAATTTAAGTTCAGGCTGTAGCTGTGAAAAAGCAAGAGAAGTTTCGTAACAACTTCTTTGTTTTATACAGTAGATTATTTGATTTGTTTTTGTTATTTACTTGTTTAAGGATTTGCAACCAGTTTTGGCGCTTTAAGGAAGTGCACCAGAAGACTAGAAAAGAGAGGAAAAAGAGGTTTACGAGTTTCCGAAAATGGACGACTCGTCGGAGATAACAGAAGTTCATGGCTGTGACTTGAGTTTTCCGGCAGAAGACGAAGATGAAGAGGTGTGCCGGATTTGTCGATCACCGGAGGAACCAGAAAATCCATTAAGCTACCCGTGTCTCTGTCGAGGTTCGATAAAGTACGTACACCAAGAGTGTCTTCTTGGTTGGCTGAATCATCGTGGATTCAAGAGCTGCGAGGTTATTGTTATGAACTTTATTTCTACTAGGATTTTGTGATTTTGGCTTGGGATGTTTTCGTCTGGTTCTCCGATTTCCCCCTATTTCTGTGAGTTTATGAAGATTTCACAATGCATAGATCTTTACTGAGGTTTTGGCTAGACTGATTTAGGTATTGAACGTCGTTTACTAGTTTGATTTTACTCTCTATCTCTGTGGCTAATAGGAAGAATCTCCAATGCGAGGCTATTAACGAGGTTTTTACTTGGGTGATTTTAGGTTTAACGTTATGTCATAGTCTGGTTCTCGATTTTGCTTTCTATATCGTTGGCTTTAGGAAGAATCTCTCAAACTATGTGTTTGAATTCCCTTTGTTTCCTGCAGGTTTGTGGGCGTAGCTACTCCTTTGTTCCTGTTTATTCCGAGAATGCTCCGGAGAGACTTCCGTGGAAGGATTTTCTGCTCGGAGTTTCATCGATAGTACTACGTTTCATGAATCCAATTGTTTCTTGGATTCTAGTGATTCTCTTCAACGCATACTGTTGTTCCTTACATACTTGGGGCGAAGAAGTTACTGCTGAGTTCCAGAGTAGTTTATGGATGTCTCGGGAGTTTGCTTCTTTGTCCACTGGCCTGTTATACAGCACTTTCATCGTGTTTTTCTTGACCATCATCACCGTTATAAGATTTGCTGTGGGAGATCTCAATGCCAGGAGAGTTCTTCGTAGGCTTCGCGCTGAGAATTTTATTGGAAATGACATACAGCAAGGATTCTTCCATGGAGTTTGGCAGGTATTATGGAATTACCTGAAGATACTCTGTGATTGGTATCTACATAAACTCATCAATTTCATGCTGCAACGTCGTGGACTAATACTTCGTCTTCCCAACCCGCCACTTCATGAACTTGGGGTTATCCGGAAATTGCTGTTCTTTCTACAGGATGATGCATTTGCTGTAAGTCCCAGATTTCTATTTGTCCATCAAATATCTTCCTTCATGCACCCTATCTAACTTAACAAGTTGTGTTTGTTCTCTGTAGTTTCTCGCCATCAGCGTATGTGTGTCTATCGTCTCTGTTCTTCTGCCATTTTGGATTGTATTAGCAATTGATGGAGGCAGCTACTTAACCGGAAATTCGCCTCTTGTTCTTGGATATATGATGATGCTTTTAGTTCCCTTTGCTTACTTTGGAATCCTCTTCACTCTCCGTCAAACCTCACTTCCAGAAATAGTCAAGTGGTTTTCGCATGGATTTCGTTTCATAACAGTGAAATTTCCATGTCTCTTGTGGGTTTTCTCAGTAAGAGCCTGCAAAAGCCTGCAAAGCCTTGGCTTTGGAAACCTCTTCACTCTCTGTCAAATCTCATTTCCAGGATTAGTCCAGTGGTGTTTGCTGGTAGTTCGCTTCATTAAGGATGCTTTAGTCTTGTGTTTTAAAATCGGTGTTCTGCCTTGGATAATTGGATGGTGGCTCGAAATTTGCACCTCCCCTTTGTTTGGAACCACAATTTCCCAGAGATCTGAGATTCTTTCAGAAATCGGTGTGACGTACATTATGACCCTACGCTGGTCTTCATGAATCTTTTGCTTGTTCATTGCTAAGTCTTACATGGATGATATTCAGGAGGTAATAGTTTTAAACCTTTGTTTCATCTCAACAGACCCTTACTCTCTCATCAGTTTGTCTTCATTTTCTTCTACTTCTGGCAGATCATTCATAAACGAGCCTTTTGGTATCTCCTAGATATCACAGATCCATACTACAATATCACCAAACTGTATCTTGGTAACACTTTCTTTGCGTTTGCTTCTCACGTGGTACTGTTGGTGATTTTGATTCACCTACCTCTTAAAGCAATTACACTTATCAGCCCATCATTTTTCCCTCTCAGGTCTTGGTAAGCTTGCTTGCTTTTGCTTCCTTTTAAACTTACCTTATATCATTTCTAATTTTTTGTACCTTGAACAAAACGCAGGGTCACCGATGAAAAACAGTCTCTTATGTCTACATACCTTTCTTTCGCTATACTGCGTCTTGGCCCCAAATGCCTGTTCGAACTTACAAAACCAGCTATCAGAATCATAATTCACAACTGGATTATCAGTGTTAGTTCATGGCTTCAACTGAGTGATTTCTTGCTGGTAGTGCCCCAAGGAGAGGGCTTTCACAGGGCAGATCAGAACGTGAGACCAAGACCGCGGTTCAATGATAATCCATGGTTTCTGTTGTGTTCCATAGCTGAAGGCTCTATGGTCATTTCGCATGAATCTCATAATGCTGAAGACGACATGAAAGACCAAAAAGATGACAGGTAATAAGCTGATGAAAAAAAGCTGTTAATAAAATTATAGAAATGTTCTGATAAGTTGCACTTTTAGGCTTCTGCAGAGGATTGCATTAATGTTGGCGCTAGCTGCTTTGAGTTTCTTCCTCATTGGCACAGCTTTCATGGCTTTGCCACTTTTGGCGGGAAGAGTATTTTATAATTTCATCATGCTGAAATTTGGATTCAAACATGACGGTTTGTTCTAGTTTCTTCCTTCTTTATCTTACTCTATTTAGACCTTTTTTCTTTTATGTGCATAAATTTGAGTTTGCAAGTCTCGTGATTGTAGATCTTTGTGCTTTTTGGATTGGATGTGTTATCTTGCAACCAGTCTACATCATCACTTGCTTTTTATTTGATCATATTTGGACGAGAAGAACCGATTCGCTTCTCAAATTTGTCTTGATATGGATAAGAAAGGTCTTGCTTTTCTCCATCTGGGTAAGAACTTTCTAAAATTGTTTAGACTTTTGAATCTTTTTTTCTGCTCTAATAAACTTGAAAACTCCGATTAACAGATCTTTCTCATACCGGGATTGCTTGGTCTACTCATTGACCTTATGATCATCATCCCATCACGAGTGCCACTAGATGAGTCACCGGTTTATCTCTTGATCCAAGATTGGTTAATTGGAGTAGTAGTGCTTCACATCTGGACATTTCTGGTAAGAGAATCATAAAAATAGAGACATTCAAGTTCTTTTGTAGAGAAACTAACGTATTTGCTTCTTTCTTTTCTTCTTGTTCTCATAGACAATGCTCACACCTCTCAGACGTTATACTACCAAGACATGGCAAGGGAAGTTAGAGAGAATCAGAAACGTGGGAATCAGTAGACTTCCTTTAATGTGGCTGTTCCGTGAGGTGATTGGTTCCATCATAAACACACTTCTTACCACACTCTGCGTCACTTACCTCCTTGTGAAAGCTCTGTTCCCATTGCTAGGATTTTCCCACAGCATCAACTTAGCTGTAGGACGGTTTACTTGGCCTGCCTTGTTAGCTTTGGTTACGGTCTGGCTTGTGATCAAGCTAACACGTGATCTCATTTCCTATCTTCACCAAGTGCTCTTCAACGAACGGTATTTGGTGGGTGAAAGAGTCGACAACTTTACTGAAGTATGACAATCTATGGAGAGTATGACCAAACACATACTTTTTTGTTGATAGACATTGATATGTCAATATGCTTAGTTTTCTACAATTGTAATAGAATCGGTTAAATGAGAAATGATTTGGGTTTCTACTTAAACCAATTTTATATTTGTGTACTGGTTAATGGAATCTCACGTTCTTTAATGACGCATTAGTGCATTACTTTGTTGGATTAATATCCTCTCAGGACTCAGATTTACCCTTGAAAGTTTCCAGAAATTGCGATCGTACCATTCTCTCAGTTCCAGTGGACTTGACATTTACAATGAAAACTCTCCAAGAAGACTGAGAAATTATGATTTCAATGCCAACTAATAATGACAAGAAAAGAAGTACAAATCTCAAACGTGTTCAAAGTATCAATCTAAACATTGCTAAAAAGCCGTAAATGAAATATGTTCATGTCACATCGAAACAAGAAGATGAAAAAAAAGACAAGAGGATGAATTTTGAAGGATTCATGAATTGGGACAGTTAATAGACGTAAGGAAGTATTCTCCATGGGACAAGTCTAAGATATTCAGCCCAGATTTCCTTGTATTTCTCTGCACATCGAACTTCGTCCCTTCGTTCTCTCCATATCAAAAGTATCAGTAGATATATTGGGTAGAAATATGGAAGAGGAGAACTGAGAATACACAACACAACATCGCAAAATGATCAATTATATCAGGTTTAGTTTCAACATCTTTAACCTGACCCAAATCAGTGTTTGATAACATGAATTTAAGCAGAAGTTACCTTATTCCACAGGGCAAACTGAAGGAAAGAGCAAGCATCAAGTCACCAAGGTAATTACAATGCCTTGCGATTCCCCTATAATATATTAAAACGGCATCTAAGTTATGTATCATTGTGGAAAATTTCCTTGAGTATTTACAACCTGATGAACAATTGGAGTCAGAGACGGCGAAACCAAGCAAAGAAAGTAGAGGAGGATAAAAATATCATACCAATAGCCTGAAGCAAGCAACTTTCCACCGACGACCACTGGAGGCTTACCCCATATA
This sequence comes from Biscutella laevigata subsp. laevigata, assembly GCA_900406315.1. NCBI lineage: Eukaryota > Viridiplantae > Streptophyta > Magnoliopsida > Brassicales > Brassicaceae > Biscutella > Biscutella laevigata. The sequence goes on from OVAU01003152.1 coordinate 8,704, forward strand.
GGTGTTTTAGGATTCTTCTTAAATATATGTTTTTGCTTGTTAGCCCCTCGAAAAACCGTGTACCTGTCCAAAAGGAATTCGTGCGTTTCTTAATTTAGTTCTGCAAGGATGTGAATAGCTCAATGATTCAGAACTTACCCTATCAAGAACACAAGGCAATTGGCTACTATAGCAGGAACTGTTAGTTCTACTTTGTTGTGTAAAAGCCACCACCCCTGTACCAGAGAAAAACAATCCAGTCACATAGTGATCAAGCATTTATTTCCGAGAATAAATGAAATATGCCAAGAAGATGCTGTCAGTGAGATAAATTTAAGCATGTATTGTTTTTGTGGAAGCTCCTTTACATGCCTGAATGCTAAACGTGAAAGGAATCCACAGGAGATCTCCAAACACCAGCATGAAGCCCAATCTCTCTGCAATTATGTCCCACCTGGAAAAAGTAAAAGTAAATGCAGTGATGGGGAATTGTCATATTTTGGTAAGAAAAGTGAGTTTCCTCAACACGCAATGAACTTACGTCGAGGTCATGTATTCTTCATGAACAAAGTAGTCCAATATATATAACTGTAATGATAAAATTAATCAAAACTAACAAAACTCGCATTATCAGAATTTCAAGAAGCGGGATAAGTAAACCAAAATGTACCGCACAGAAAATCTGGTAAAGGATCATCGACTGACTCAAGGAACTTTCCTGCACACTTCTTGCCAGAATAGAGAGATTGATAAGCAACCATCCCATCATCCCGGCTCTGACAAAGAAAAACCTACACCAAGGAATAACTCCATCATCATAAACGCGCATAACTGAAAGTTGTATATTTACACTGCCACTCGATATGTGTAGTAAGCAAACAGAAACAGTGATGCTGGTCGAGCTAACAAACAGAAGTAAAAGTAGAAAGATGGATTACTTTAGATCGATGCTCAAAAACTGAGGATTAAGCTGTATTCCAAACCACCTGTCACAATGAATAAACAAGATGAGAACAAAATAAAGCAGCTTTTTGGAAGAAAAAAGTGAAAGACATAAACCGGAACTTTTGGTTCAAGGAGAAACTAAAAAGCTAAAAGAGCAATCTTCGGTCGTTCTACGAGAAATTACTCGAGGCCCTTCGTGGTTCTATAAAATCATACTTATAATTCCAAATCAATACTCTGCCATGTACCAGATTACAAATTATTTCCAAGTTTTGCTCAGGCAGGAGTAAAAATATATAACTTAAACACACAAAAATTGCAGGATAAGTAATGAATAGATCTACAAAAGTATGTTGCCAGTACCAGTCATGCACAAGATTTCCTGTGACGTGAGGCTTTAGGGAAGAACTCTTAGCTGAGGAACTGCGTCCAGTAACATACAATACCAATGTCACCTGCAAATATTAAGAGAAATTATGAAGATTACAAAATACACCACTAGAAGCAAAACTGATCTTGTGGTAATAAGCCTAAAATCAAGAAACCTAAACTATGATCAATCATCTTACCAAAACACAGAAGATAAAAGTAGCTGAGAGTAACTCAATTCCTCTGTCTGCAACCACCTACAAACACCTCGATGCTATGACTATGAAGGATATGATTGCAATCTTTTAACTCTCTTGATCATAAAGTATATCATTCGGAACAAAAATTGGTGAAAACACTTACAAGAGGTGATACGATGCCGAGTTTTGCACATATTCCCAAAATAGAGACCAACAATGTCAATATTAATAGACCTGAAAAATGTTTCGGGGGAGAATTAATAAAATTAATGGAAATAAAGTTTCGACTCAGGAGTAGATAGAGTAAATCAGCTCAATAACCATTGCATCTGTAACGAAGTTGGGAACCATCTGATAAAAGTACGCCACGAATAACTTTCCCGGGAAGAATTTCTCCAGCAACGGCCAAGTAAACGAAGTAAAACACCAGCACATATACCTAACTCTCGGAAATTATAACAAAATTGATTCAAAATCAACAAAAAAAAATTTCATAAGCACAATTGCGACATTGAATCAAAGCTAAAGAGGAATAATAGCCGCTTACAGATTGCAAGGAAGGAAGAAGAGATGGTAGAAGAAGATGAAGATCCATATCTAGCATTAACACTAGTATTCAAAGTAGAAGAGCATTCAAAATCGTTTGTATCGCCTTCTCCTTTTTGTTAATTGAGATTACTGAAACAGAAGGAAAAAAAACAAAATTTCAATTTTTTAGTGGGAAGCTCGTGGGTAATTAAAATAAATTGCAAACGAAACCCTTATACTCTTCGTTTTATACGAAAAACCCTTAAATTAAACATATATAGACCTAAAACCCAGAATTGCTAATGCCAAGCCCAAGCGCAACGTGAGCCTATCGGCTCGCTCACTAAAGCCGTTAAGCTGGCAACAGATGCAACCACGTGGTTTATTAAAACCTGCCACGTCAGAAAATATATTTTGATAAAAATAAACGCTAGAATTCAGACTAATATTTTTTTTTTTTTAACATCAAAAAATGAAATTAATAATTAAACGAGTTTACAACATCCACAGAAACTAAATCACACAATTCCAAAGGAATAGAAGAAGCACTAAACCGAGTAAAAGACCCAGAAGCATGAATCTGGGATTTCGCTAACCAATCAGCCGGTTTATTTGTTTCACGACAAGACCAACTAAAGGAAACCCTTGAAAATTTTTCCTTCCACAAATCAATGTCATGGATCCAATTTTGAAGAGAGAAATCTGATTGCTT
>OVAU01003153.1:0-11435 GCA_900406315.1 Biscutella laevigata subsp. laevigata
AATGACTCAAGAACTTAGTGTCCCTATCCGAAACAATAGTTTTAGGCATTGCATGCAATTTAACTACCTCTTTAAAGAACAAGTGAGCTAGGTAAGTTGCATCATCTGTTTTATGGCAAAGAATGAAGTGAGCCATTTTAGAGAACCGATCGACAACCACAAAGATAGAATCATGGCCATATTTAGGCCTAGGCAATCATAAGACAAAATCCATGGATATATCATGCCAAGGACTAGATGCAATAGGGAGAGGAAGATATAACTCGTGAGGTTGAGACTTGGCCTTTGCTTGCTTGCATTTGAGGCAACTAGCACAAAGCTTCTCCACATCCCTTCTCATGTGTGGCCAATGAAAGTGGTCTTGAGCTACCTTCATAGTCTTGTCCACTCCGAAATGTCCCATTAGTCCTCCATTACGAGCTTCCCTAATCAACAAGACTCGGATAGAACTATGAGGTTCACACAATTTATTTTTGAAGAATAAATACTCATCGAGGATATAGTAATGATCTATGGCATGGGATGAGCATTTAGCATAAATATGTTTGAAATCAAGATCATCAAGATATAAGAATTTGAGTTGTTCAAACCCACATAATCTAGCATTTAAACTAGAGAGCAAGGTATACCTTCTTGATCATGCGTCGACCACGACATTATCCTTACCTTGCTTATAAGCAATAACATATGGAAATGTCTCTATGAACTCAACCCATCTAGCATGTCTCTCATTAAGCTTGTGTTGGCCTTTCAAAGGCTTTAATGACTCGTGATCCGTGTGGATGACAAACTCCTTAGGCCATAGATAGTGTTGCCATGTTTGCAAGGCCTGGACCAAAGCATAGAGTTCTTTGTCATAAGTTGGGTAGTTCAAGGTAGCTCCTCCAAGCTTCTTACTAAAGTAAGCTATTGGCTTTCTTTCTTGCATGAGGACAACTCCTATCCCAAATCCAAAAGCATCACACTCTACTTCAATGGTTTTGGAGAAGTCCGGAAGGACTAGCAATGGTGTGTGGGTTAGCTTGTCCTTCAAGGCTTGAAATTCCTTATCTTGTGCTTCCTCCCATTTGAATCTCACTGATTTTTTAATCACTTAAGTGAGAGAGGCAGCTAAGGTACTGAAGTCTCTCACAAACCTTCTATAGAACCCGACTAGCCCATGGAAACTTCTTACTTCACCAACTGTCTTGAGTGTTGGCCATTCCTTGATTGCTTTGACCTTCTCTTCATCCAATCTTACCCCTTCAGCTGAGAGAACAAAGCCAAGGAAAACTAGGTGATCCGTTCCAAAAGTGCATTTAGCCAAATTAGCATATAATTGTTCATTTCTCAAAACACTTAGAACCAATTCTAGATGCTTAATATGATCAACTAGGTTCTTGCTATAGACAAGGATATCATCAAAGTAGACAACTACAAACAAGCTAAGAACATGGTTCATCAATCTCATAAAAGTGCTAGGAGCATTAGTGAGGCCGAATGACATCACCAAACCACTCATACAATCCATGCTTAGACTTAAAGGCAGTTTTCCATTCATCACCCTCTTTCATTCTAATTTGATGATAGCCACTCTTAAGATCAATTTTAGAGAACACCTTGGATCCATGAAGCTCATCTAACATGTCATCTAGTCTAGGATTGGGATGACGATACTTAACCGTTATGTTGTTGATGGCACGACAGTCCACACACATTCGCCATGTGTCATCCTTCTTTGGCACCAAGAGCACAGACACAACACAAGGACTCAAGCTCTCTCTAATATAGCCTTTGCTCATGAGATCTTCCACTTGTCTTTCGAGCTCCTTTGTCTCCAACGGATTAGTCCTATAAGCCGGCCGGTTTGGCAAAGTTGCTCCGAGGACAAAGTCAATTTGGTGTTAAATTCCTCTTTGTGGTGGCAAGCCATGAGTCTCTTCTCCTGGAAAGACATCCTTAAACTGATGCAAAAGGTCACTAAGAACACTCAGAAGCTCAGGTGATTGATTAGTCATAGTGGTTAGTGCATTTTTAAAAACGATTAACAAAACAGTTTGTTTCTCATGGAGAGACTTCCTTACTACACTTGGATTGACAAGGTATTTGGATGCCTTAGAGATCGTAGGTTCATTTCTCTTTCTCAGATGGAGTTGATCTTAAGCTACTTCTTGAGGAGACATAGGTAGAAACAACCTTCTTGCCCTTATAGTCAAAAGAGTACTTGTTGGTGAAGCCGTCATGAACAACTCTTCTATGAAATTGCCATGGTCTTCCCAAAAGTATATGACCAGCCTCCATTAGCAAGATATGACATAGGACCTCATCTTCATATTTCCCTATGGAAATGGGCACCTTTACTTGATGTGACACCTTCAACTCTCCTTCGGCGTCTAGCCAATGCAACTTATAAGGCCTCAAATCCTTCTTCATCTCTAATCCCAGCTTCTTCACCATGGTGGTGCTACCTACATTGGTGCAGCTTCCTCCATCAATAATAAGGTTGCACACCTTCTTGTTCACAAAACATCTCGTGTGAAACAAGTTGTCTCGTTGCTCTTCATCCGAGTCTTTGGGGAACAACTTCAAAGATCTCCGTGTGACCAAAAGTTCTCTTTGGACAGCTTCTTCTTCCCACTCCTTATCTTCTTGCATAGCTGCTTCATCCTCGAAAATGTACTCCCCATCATCAAGAAGGATCATCACACGCTTGTTAGTGCACTTGTTGGCATAGTGGTCACGGCCTTGGCACTTGAAGCACTTAACATCACGAGCTCTAGTTGGTTTGACAATCCCCTTTCCTTTATCCTTGAAGACAATAGGTGTCTCCTTGACACCTTCACTGACAATAGGAGTAAAAGGTTTCTTTGGAGGATTCCATTCCTTAGCGTTGGATGGCTTCAAATCCCTTTGATAGTTGGACTTGAAAGGAGCTTTTCCTTTCCTCTTGAGTTGTTGCTCAATCATCACAGCCTTGTGGAGCATCTCTTCTAGCTCCACATAGTGTTGGAGCTCCAAGTGGTCTTGGATTTCACGGTTGAGGCCGCCAAGGAAACGAGCCATGGTCGTTTCACGGTCCTCTCTTAAGTCAACTCTTAGGAGAAGCATATGCATCTCTTGGAAGTAGTCTTTGACAGACTTGGAACCTTGTGTGAATCTTCTAAGCCTTTGGAAAATGTCACGGTGATGGTGACTTAGAACAAATCTCCTTCTCATGGCCGCTTTCAAGTCAACCCATGTATCGATCAGATGCTTTCTATTGCGTCTTCTTGAAGTTACCAATTGATCCCACCATCTTAAGGCATAATCATGGAATTATGTGGCTGCCATCCTGATCTTGTTGGCTTCGGAGTACCATCTACAATCAAAGACGAGCTCCATCTTCTTCCCCCATTCCAAATACGCATCCAGATCATTCTTGCAGTGGAAAGGAGGTATATTGATCTTGAAGCCTTCAATGCGTTCTTGCCTTGGCTCATGGTGATAAGGCCTTTGAGAAGCTTGACTAATGTGATCAGAGAGATCATCATGTTCTTCAGGGTATCTTTGATACGCTTGGTTGGGTCTAGGATCTCTTGGAGGTCTCTGATGCTCCCTTCGAACATCTTTGGGTTCAAAGGCGTCTTCAGCCTCATAACGTCTTCTAACTTGATACTCAGGTTGCTGTCTAGGGAATGGACCTCTTGGTTGTCTCCAAGGTCGCATTCGTTGAGGATATAACTCTTCCTCATCATCTAGTTGGAATTCCCTAACTCTCGGCCGTTGAGGCGGCGGTGGAACAACTTGAGCTGGCAGTTCTTGCTCTGGAGCAGGAGGTTGTAGCTCCCTTTTGGGTTCATCAAATCTCTCATTCAGCAGTCTGATGAGGCTATTTGCAAGATCAGGCGGTGGTGGAGGATCCGTGTCTTGCGGAGGAGCCGGTGGATTGAATCTCCGTACAGGTCGCGGTGAAGCAGCTCTAACGGATGAAGCTGACCTAGCTCTATTGCCTTGAGAGGCACATGTATGGTAAGCGTGAGGAGCCGTGGCTGACACGCTTGAGGAATGGCTTGGAGAGATTAGTCACGGATCAAAGGTTGGGGACCACACGAGGCGGTCGTGGAAACGTTGTCTCGTTCCTCCCTTTCCTTTGTGACTCTTTTTCCCTTGTCCTTTCTGCCAAAAGCAGTTGTCTCTCCTGGTTTTGCCCGTGGTGGATGATTGGAGAGAGGCTGAAAAAGAAAAGGATGTGGTACGACAAAATGGTGGTCCCAAAATGCTTTTCGGCCGCGAGAACGGACACGCGTCCAAAAGTGATCCCAAAAGCAAAAGCGCTTCTACTTTTGGCACATGTTTCTCTCGCCTGAGACACACCAAACAATGATAGCAAAGAATCAGTCCAAACAAACACAATGCTTTTTGCCAAAGTTTGAGAAATCCGATCAAAAAGCAAATCCGAGTTGTTTTCAAAAAAAAAAAAGTTGCAAGCTTTTTGGTTTAAACTTGAACCAGAGAACAAAATATAATTTTAACATGCCAGATTCAAACTTAAACACAACTTAAACAAGCACTAAACGGAAAATCTTTATGGTTTTACTTCGGATCTAAACTAACATGAAACCTAAACATGCAGAGACGAAAACTTCAGAGAAAGGTGAAGAACACTCCTTGTTTTTGGCGGAGGTGATTCACTCAAGGGGCTCTGATACCACCTAATACACGTCCAGTTATAGATCGAACACCTTGACAACTCAAGTCGCTTTTGGCCGGCCGGAGAAGGGAGGCCAAGAAAACGACTTCCGTCTAATCCTGTGGGCAAATGAGGTGAAACTTGTCAGACTTCCAAAACAAGGTAAAATAAGAAAAATAGTCGAAAGGGATTCAAGGAAAAGAGAGATTAGGTCGATGGAGTGAAAATGAGGTTGACGAATACGACCGTGTACGGCTACGCCGGCCGTACTAAGGCAAATGAACTCAAGTCCCACAGCCTAATCGTCTTGGTTGGAGCTTACACTTGGTGTGCTTGGTTCTCGGAGGAAATGAGGAGATGTAGTCGAGAGAGATGTTGGGAAGAAGGTGAAACGGTCGGAGGAGTAGAAATAAGGCCACGATGTACGGTCGTGGCTACGTCATGCGGCCGTACAAGGAGAAAGTCGATGAGTTCCTCTGACCTAATCGTCTCCCAATGCTCCGAAACTTTGCAAGCCTGGATCTTTGATGAAATGATGAAAAACAGTCAAGAGAGATCCTTGAAACTGCGAGCTTAGCAGATGGAATAGTTCGAGGTCTTCACGGACGACTGATGGGGTTTTTGCTGGATGGTTGATGCGATGATGACTCTGAAACCAAGAACACTTGAGCTAGAATGAGATAGAGAGAAAGAAAGGAACTTGTTTTGGATATTACACACAAAAACCCTTAGGGATATGACACACCCTTAGATGAACTTCCAAAGAGAGAATGATTCTCATAAGTTTTAAAACGATTGAAAGTTAAGTTTTGCCAGACGACTACATCCCTTTAAATAGTCTAAGGAAGCAAAATAACAAACCATAAAAGGGTAAAAGAGACAAATAGTAAAGACTAAAGGATAAGGAATAAAGACGCGCCTTCTATCCAACAACTAGATCATTTGAAGAGCGTCTTTAGTGCGGGCTTTTGGATGAGGTCTAGTGCAATGAGCCTCGTCAAACCTCCAATGATTTAAACCAGTGGGACAAACCTCATTGGTAGGAAGATTACCCCTTAAGACCTCATTGACCGGCTTTAGTCACTTGAAGATGAATTGAGGAAGTGATTCATGAACAGATCTTCCTCTTTCTTCAAGTGATGGCAGTGAGTGTCTAGCTCCTCTAGGACTTTCATGATGGTTGTAGACAACCTCTTGGCTTGTGCACGAGTGACTGGTCCAGTGGGAACTTCGAGAGACACCTCTTCAAACTCGGTCTCCTTCTCTAAGCTAGCCGGTCGTGTATCATTTGGGGTTACATCTATTCATAAAGGTCGGAAACTAGACAAAGTTTGAGGGTGGCATGCCTGACAGAGTTTACCCGACTGTTTTGGAGCAGCTCATAATATATTGGAATTCCGACAATGGGAAGCAAATTTCAAAAATTAATTTCAAGAATCGCAAGAGTGATCGGGGTAGCAAAGGAATAACAACGCATAATTTGGGCGCCACAACTGTTGTGTAGATCGGCCATAGAATGGTAAGCCTTATCAATTATTAACTAAAATTTTAAAAAATTATGTGTACTTATAATTACAATTTTATTTTTATAGAAACTTCACTTAGGCGGTCAAACCTCGGATCTGCTCGAAGTCCTGAAGACGACCCACATCAACAAGACAACGGGCCGAATCTAGGATGTCGTAGCACTTGAAGTCGTCCAAGGAGTAATTGAGCAGAAAACCCAATTCTATCATGACGATTCAAACAACCTTAAGCAAGTTAATCTAAACGACTTGGTTCTTCAGGTAAATAAATAAAAAATTACAATACTTGACTTATAATATTTTTAATATTTTCAAATGTATATTTTATTAATTTTGTAGAAATCCGTCTGTCAAGGGTCGCCGATTCCGGTTTGGACGATACAACGTGACCACCTGGTCGCCATATTCCAGGTATAACATGAGCAACAATGTGGACCCCAAGTTTGAGGCACCTCAATCAGAGATTGAATCTCTCAAAGAACAAATGCGTCTTCAAACGCAGTTTTTCGAGACCACGTTCCTCAACTTCCCAAACGTCCCCCGTTGTCCCGGTCCAGATGACGGTTCAGGATCTACCCCTGAATTCCCTATTAGGTTTATTTTCTTTTTATTTTTCATTTTAATAAAAACAATTTGATTTTAATTTATGTATTTTTAATTTTATTTTATCAATTATCAAGACATTTTAATTTTATTATTTTTATTCTTGTTTTCTTAAAAAACTAATATATTTTTAAAAAATCTAAAACGAATTTCTGACGGATAGTTTCGTCGGAATTACGTTGCCAAATCGACGACTTTCCGACGAACAATTCTGGCAGAACTGTTGTCGGAAATTCCGACGACTTTCTTGATGGATTATTCCGTCGGATATTTTGACGGATGTTCCATCGGAAATTTGGTTGGAAATTCCGATGAAAATTCCGAGGGGATTGTTGGCGGAATTTCCGACGGACATAATCTGTCGGAATTTTGTCGGAAAGGTTTCCAACGGATTATTTCGTCAATATTTCCGACAAAATTTATCTGTCAGAAATCTGTTGGAATTTCCGACGGATTTCCGATGGTTCTTCATTTTCCGATGACGTAGAATCGACGGCCATATTCCGTTGGAAAACCATCAGTTTTCTTGTATACAACCAATGGTTTTGAGCCTTGATGGATCCGAGTTTCTTCGAGTCTTCTTGTAATCACGTTCAAAGGCTTCTGATGTCACTCATGTTTTACTCAAGAAAACTAAATCTGCAAGTGTAGAGACAGTCGTTATAATACTTAAGGATTAAATCCACATACACTAAAGACTAACACGAAGAGACATGCAAGACTGAGAAATGGCTAAAACTAGAGAGAAAGATGATTATTTTGTAGCAGGAAATAGCTAAGTAATTAAAGTAGTAAATAAAACAAGCAGTTGTGGTGATAGATAAGTGGGCAATCAAATCTAGGGCTTGCTAAAATGAGTTTTGGCGGGAACTGCTAAGATATATGGTTGAGAATGGAACTAGAAATATAGGAACAATTGTTGGATTTCCGGACAAACTCGTCACTCAATGCCAGACTAGAGCTCTTACCAATACAAAACCCCATTGCTTGTCCCCTCAATTAAACCTCTGGAAATAGGTTCACCTCGGGGTCTTAAGTGGGAACATATGCCTAACTAGTGCACTTCATGTGCTAGCAAAGTCACTAATGCTAGCCCGAGAAACCTAGAAATCTCAGTAGTCCAATCGAATTATTATCTCATCAAACTAGGCATGCCCGGTCAAGCAAGGTCTAAAAGAAGTTAACCAGACATGATCTATCCCGGTTTTCAGACATGACCGATCTATCCGGACTCCCTTAGCTATCGTTTTTCGTGATCCAAATAAATGCTTGGATCGTCCTTAATCTAGACCCACTTTGTCAAATTGGAGTCAGATTACATAACAACTTTTAAGGGAGGATTGCTTTTGTTCCGTTTCTCTAAACCTAATTGATATGTTTTGAGTTTAGGTGTTCAAGTCTCATCTTTTGGTGGGATTATAAACCCTTTGACGAGTTATTAACATACTTTTGGAGCATGTTCGTCTCCTTTTAGGGTTTCACATGTTTAGAGAAGATTGCTGAGGAAAAATGGCCTTTGGATGCATTTGTAAGAAGATTTGAAGAATCATTCCCGTTCAAGTCTTACTTCGATCAAACAACACATAGTTCGATCAAATTCTTGCTCCAAACAAGACCATTGAATCAGATTTGCAGAAGTGGAGAATCGACGAAGAACTGAACCCGTAGTTCATTCGAACTGGATCTAGTTCGATTGAACCAGACCCAGGACAAGACTAACCAAACCAGCGCGAGAAGATCGAGTTTCGGTGACGTGACCAAGACGGTTTGATCGAACCAAAATTCGGTTCGATCAACCATAAAGAGAAATTTGCCAAAGAATAATTTCAGAGCCCAAGTCCACTTGCTACCCGAATGACTCACAATACCCTATAAAAAGACCAAGAAAACACGAATTTGGATAAGTTTTTACAGCCATTAGTTTATTGTTTACTGCTTTCTGCAATTAGGGTTTTTATCTGAGTTTGCTTGGTGAGATAAATCATTCTGACGATTTGTATCTTGAACACTTGTTTTAATCTATTCCAGTACTCGTTTTATGCTTTCATTGATGACTTGTGTGTTTGCATTCACTATGTTTGAGTATTTTAATTAATTGGATCTAGGGTTTATAACTAGAAAGGTATGCTAGGGTTTTAGTTCGATTAGGTTTAAAGAAAGGAACAAAAGGAATTCTCCCTTAATAGTTGTGACGTAGTCTGAATCCAATCTGACAAATTGGGTCGAGGTTGAGGACGATCCAAGGCTGACAAGCACTATTTTAGATCACCCATAACAATAGCTAAGGGAGTCCGGATAGATCGGTTTTGTTTGACAAACGGAATAGATCATGTTTGGTTAGTTAGCTTATATTAAACCTTGCTGAACCTGGCAGGCCTAGTTCGAGGAAAACAATTTGATTAGACTACCAGGATTTCTAGGTTTTCAGGGCTAGCTAAGTGAAGTTGTTAGCATCTGAAGGGCACTGGTTAGGCGTAGGTTCACACCTGTTACCCCAGGGTGAACCTATTTTCAGAGGTTTAATAGAGGGCACAAATTTTTGGGTTTCATATTGGCTATGACTCTAGTCTGACATTGAGTGACGAATGTTAAGGTGTTGACGAATTCGTCCAGAAATCCAACACTTGTTCCTAGATTTCTAGGTTCCATTCTCGACCATATATCTGAGTTGTTCCCGCCAAAACCCCTTTTAGAAAGCCCTAGATTTGATTGCCTGCAAATCTATCATCACACCTGCTTGTTTTAGTTTTAGTTTCTGTTATCTCTATTTGATTTTTTGCCTTCTACAAATCACAATCTCTCTAGCTAGTTCTAGCCATTACTTAGTCTTATCTGTCTCTTAGTCTTTAGTCTTTGAGGATTCGATCCCTACTACTATAACGATCGTCTGTGCACTTGCAGATTTAGCTATCTAGGGTAAAACCTGAGTGACATCAAGTTTTTGGCGCCGTTGTCGGGAATTAAACGTGCTAGCCCAAGAGTCTAAAGCTGAGTTTTCGCCAAAGACATCTTTTATTTTTATCTTTTGTTCTAATTACTTTTCATTATTTGTTGTCTCAGGTACCTCTGAACCAAGTTCGGACCAACCTTGAAGGAGTGGGGAATCCACGGTGGCGGATTCGATTAGTGCAATGGGAACCATCAACATCAGTTTTCGAGAGTCGACAACAAGAGTTCTCTTGATCCGTCGGAATCCCAACTTGACGAAGTCATGGTTATGCTTCAGCCAATCCTCTTAGGCGAGAAGCATCTTAATGACAACGTTCATTTTATTTTGAAAGAGTTTGAATGCGAAGTCAACTCTATCCGAACCCACATCTCTGTCCTTGAGGTCCAAATATCGAATGTGAGAAAGGAATTTCACGAGTCCAAGGTTTCAGAAACCAAGGAATTCATACAAGCGATCACCTTTAAGAGTGGTAGAATTATAGTGCCAAGTCGATCGTCAACGATCGATCGGACCAAAAAACAAGATTGATCTAACTGATCCTCTTACGACATGACAAGAAGAGTCAGTCAAAGATTCAGGGAACCCAACCCCGCAGTATGATCGAATAGAGACTTAGTTTGATCAAACATGGGAGTGCGAGATTGATCGATCCAAGACTAGTTTGATCGAACCACCTTCCTGTCCGATCATATCGATTCTCAGATCGACTAAGACCGCCAGTTAAAGGAGGATCGCTATATCTTGATCGATCAAATACCAATTCTGATCAATCGAACCACCAATCTGTGCCCAGAAATTCGATTGATCTCATCTCAACCAGATCGATCCACCTCCGACTCAGCTCAGTTTGATTGAACCACCAAGGAGTTCACTCGAACCAAAGCAAACAAGCGTGTTAAACCTTGCAAATCTCCAGCCTACGTGCAAAGGGTGTCATACCCTACGATTCCAAAGAAGCTCAAGGCATTGATAAGAGAGCTACTTGTACGCCTACCTTTGGTCCAGGCAGTAAAGATGGTACCTTCATTAAAGAATACATGAAGGAAATTCTTACCGAAAATCCCAGTTTGGAATATGGAGTTATGATGCTGACACATGAGTGTTGCTCGGTTTATCAAAAGACCCCATATCTCAATCTTTCTAATCAAGGTTCGTTTACCATACCATGTGTTATTGCAAACCGTACCTTTGATAGGTAATTTTGTGATCTAGGTTCAGGAGTTAGCTTCATACCTTCTACAGTGGTGAGAAAACTTGGGTTGCATGATTTCAAGCCGACGAAGATGACCCTGGTGTTCGTAGATAGGTCTACCACGCAACCAAAAGGTGTGCTCGAGGACGTACCGATTTATATCAGTGGTAGTGGTATCCCTACTAACTTTGTTATTTTGCAGATAGCCCTCGAACCTTAGAACCCCTTCATCCTGGGAGGAGCATTCCTAGCTACAGTCGGCGCAGTCACATATATGCAACAGAAAGTATAGTGCCGAGCTTAGGCGATGTGACCGTACCCTTTGATATGCACAACATGATGAAGAAACCCAAAATCCATGACCACGTATACCTTGTAGATGTCGTAGACGAGTTAGTACAAGCGTTCATTGAGGAGATGCAGGAGGATGACCCCTTGCAGATAGTTCTGACCAGCTGATGAATTGGTGTTTTCGGTGGTGGATTGGTGATGATGGATCGTTGTGGTATAGTGGTA
>OVAU01003154.1:0-11434 GCA_900406315.1 Biscutella laevigata subsp. laevigata
CCGTATTACAACTAACCTTCATGCCATGAGTGGAACTTTATGTTTCGCATTGGAATCCCCATCCTACCAAACCGATTGAAACCTTGTGTTTGCATTTGATCATGTTTCACTCTTGTTTAAATTGAATATAAAAAAGCATGATAAGGCTAGTTAAGTGGAATGGCTTGGCACAAGTGTGATTATTGATGGTATTGTCGCTTGAATGGTGAGATGAGTAGTTATGCTAGGTTGGAAACGCTCTCATCGAAAACTCTAGGTTGCTTAGTTCTTGTTTTTCAAACCTCGACTATACTCTTAGAATTTGTTTTGCTTGAGGGCAAGCAAATGATAAGTTTGGGGGAGTTGATGTGTGTGCATTTTAGGGGTTTTATCATTCGGTTTTCATTTGTTTTGCACTAGCTTAAGAATCATTTTAGAGTCCTATAGGTTGCATATTGCATATCATTGACCATTTCAGGTGAGAGAAGGACCAGATCGAAGAACTGAGCAAAAGGAGCAAACGGAGCAAAAAACAGGAAAATTGGCTTAAGTCCCGGAGCACTACACCGGTGTACCACATCGGCCAACACACCGGTGTAAACCTCCGAGCCAGACCAGGAGCAACACACCGGTCACCTACACCGGCCTACACACCGGTGTAACTTCTCCGGTGCCACCAAGAGCTTCACACCAGTGTACTACACTAGCCAAGTGACCAGTGCACTTAATCCGGAACCATATTTTACCAAGTCATTGTTTCCTTATTTTGATTTGTAATTTGGCTTAACTATAAAAGGGAGCCAAAAACTAAAACCCTAAAGGAAGTGACTTAAGTTTTATTTTATATTTGGTTTTTAGTTTCAAGTTTAGATCTACACTTCTCTCCACTCTTTGTTCTAAACTTTTAGTGATTTTCTTATTGAATCTTTGCACTTTCATTGTTCTTATTGATTGCTTATTGATTTCTTCTTCTGCTATCAATTCCTATTCTCAAACCATGTCTAGAAACTCATCAAGTGTTCTAGATATGGGTTGTGAGTAGTCTCCTTTAGTTTGTGGATTAGGGTTAGGAATAGGCTAAATGGATTGCTAAGAATGGTTTAGGGTTTGATTGGAATACTATCCTCAATCTGTTCATGTTCTTAATGCTAGGATAGGAGTAGCTAACCTAGTCTAGATCATAGGAGAATTATCGCCCGAGAGGTGTTCGATAAAATGCCTGAACAAGTGAATAGGTTGTTAATTGATTCTTTCCAGATTGTTTAAGATATTGATTGATTATTGTATGGTATTGTGTTTAATGCTTTATGAACTTGTTTTACTTGCCAAGAGATTGTGGGGTAGCATGTTTAGGAAAGGGATATTTTTCACGAGAGTGGACTGGTCTTTAATTGAAATCCTTAGACATGAGATAAACCATTGGATGAAATAAACCGATTAGCATGAAGTTGATTGCCTGTTCTGAATTCCATGATCCATGAACTATCTTTATATATTTGATTCAACGTTATTTTACACTGTTTAGTAGGACTGTTTAGTGACAAAACAAATTCCTATTCTACTTAGACTAGATAAATTCTCCATAGTTCTAATACGTGATTCACTCCCGGATTGGTTCGACTCTTCTAAGCCCTCCACTACACTACATTGAAAAGTAGACTTACTACAACGACGTAGTAAAACCCCTACTAATCAGAAATCGACGAGGGGACAACTGAGATTGGGTTCGAAAACTTGTCTTCTTACTTATACTTGATAAGAAAAGCAAATCCGGGTACAATTGCGCGTCTGCAAATCGATGAGTATGGAAGATTCATGTACATGTTCCTTGTGTTTGGCGCGAGCATAATTGGATTTCCTCGCATGCATAAAGTTGTTATCGTCGACGGTACGTTTCTTAGTGGTAAATACAAAGGGACGCTTCTCACAGCACTAGTTGAGGATGGAAATTTCAGATTTTTCCAAAAGCTTTCGCTGTTGTCGACACTGAGAATGATCATTCGTGGGACTGGTTTTTTACGCAACTAAATGTTTTTGTACACGACCAAGAGGATCTTGCAATAATCTCGGATAGGCATAACTCCATAGGGAAGGCGATTCAAAAAGTGTACCCGGTGGCTTCTCGGGGAATTTGCACTTACCATTTATATAAGAACATTTTAGGATGGTACAGAGGAAAAGATGTCTTTCGTCTGGTGAAGAAAGCGGCAAGATGTTTTACGTTGCACGAATTCAATGAGATTTTTGGGAAGATTGAAGAGATTAATCATGCACTTCACAGCTACCTCCAGAGAGCCGATGTTCGACTATGGACGCATGCCCATTTCCCGGGTCAAAGGTACAATATGATGACTACGAACATAGCGGAATCAATGAACAGAGCACTGTCAGATGCTAGAGGTCTTAGCATTGTTCAACTATTAGAATCAATACGGGTTATGATGACCAGATGGTTTGCTGAACGGAGAAGGGATGCCAAATCGCAGCAACCACACTTACGCGTGGTGTGGAGAAACTACTTCAAGTAAGCCATCACAAATTATAAGTCAGCCGTAACAATAATTAATTCCAATTGATAATAATTACCGGAACTAATATACATCATCAGTGGAATTTAATAAGTTAGTCTTAACATTTTTCATTTATTGATAATTTACGGTAACGTCGCGTTGATGCCGCCAGACAGTGTACGACTCAGACGATTGATGCTCATCACACCCAAGTTACATGTGGGAAGTCTTTGTATGTTGTTGACTTGGAAACGAGAACGTGCACATGCAGGCGTATCCAAAAAGAGAAATTACCATGTTCGCACGCAATCGCAGCGGCCGATTACAGGAATGTTTCTCGTATATCCTTTTGTAGTCCTTACTATTACACCACTGATTTGGGGCTGGCACATTAAGTTCCACAGAACGTGGCGAGACAACCGTGTCTGCCCTCGTTTATTCGTGAACAAGCAGGCAGACCTAAAAAAAAGGATGAAAGCTGCTTTAGAGGTCGCACTTGAAAAAAACGTCCAAGGAAAGAACACACATGTTCTCGTTGTGAAAATAGTCGGCACAATGTGAAGACTTGTCCGATGTAATTAATGCTGATACGACTGAGTTACGGTGGTTCAACGACATCGTAACTCAGTCGTTTCATATTTTGTAAGCATAACACAGTTGTTTCATATTTTGAATGGCATAACTCAGTCGTATCATATTTTGCATGTTTGTGATACGACCGAGTTATCGTTTAACTATGGACGAGTTATGTTTTTATTATGGTTGCTCCATGGTTTAATTATGGCTGCTTCGTAATAGGTCATCATGATCAGCTTTTATATGACATCATACCTGCGTAATAAATAATGTTAATTTTTTATATAATAATATGGCTGATATATTAATAAATTACATCGGATCAGACTTTAAAAGAAACAAGCATGACGCCTGGCTTATGTTTTTTTTCTCGGCTGAATTTTGAGGAAAAATGTTTTTATGGAGAAAATAATTTAAATAATCGCATTACTCATAATTACTTTTACCAGGGTTCTCGTTAAAAAATAAATAAAATACTTTTACCTCGGTAACGTAATAAGTCATCGTTTCCTCATTAATATGACATAATAGGTTCGTAATAGGTTATCATGATCACTTTTTATATGACATCATACCTGCGTAATAAGTCATGTTAATTTTTTTTATAATAATATGGCTGATATATTAATAAATTACATCGGATCAGACTTTAAAAGAAACAGGCATGACGCCTGACTTATGTTTTTCTCTCGGCTAAATTTTGAGGAAAAATGTTTTTATGGAGAAAATAATTTAAATAATCGTATTAATCATAATTACTTTTACCAGGGTTCTCGTTAAAAAATAAATAAAATACTTTTACCTCGGTAACGTAATAAGTCATCGTTTCCTCATTAATATGACATAATAGGTTCGTAATAGGTTATCATGATCACTTTTTATATGACATCATACCTGCGTAATAAGTCATGTTAATTTTTTTTATAATAATATGGCTGATATATTAATAAATTACATCGGATCAGACTTTAAAAGAAACAGGCATGACGCCTGACTTATGTTTTTCTCTCGGCTAAATTTTGAGGAAAAATGTTTTTATGGAGAAAATAATTTAAATAATCGTATTAATCATAATTACTTTTACCAGGGTTCTCGTTAAAAAAATAAAAAAAATATTTTTACCTCGGTAACGTAATAAGTGATCGTTTCCCTCGTTAATATGATATAATAGGTTCGTAATAGGTCATCATGATCAGTTTTTATATGACATCATACCTGCGTTATAAGTCATGTTAATTTTTTATATAATAATATGACTGATTTTTTATTAAATTACATCAGATCAGACTTTAAAAGAAACAGGCATGTCGCCTGGATTATGTTTTACTCTCGGTTGGCTTATTATGGTATTACATCTTATTTTGGGACAACAGCGTTCTGGTTTAAGGTGGCTGATTTGTTGAATATAATTTGCTGGTACGGCTGAGTTGTGTATAGTTAATAACGGTTTAGCAAATTTTCTAATGTTGCTGGTTAACGAATATGAATTTTCCCTGAGTTACTATTCCCGGCTAAGCTAATATTTTAATTTTTTTTTATTATTTGGATATTATTCACGGTATAGTGTTAATGTGTTAATATTGTTTAGAGTATATTAATGGCTGGTTAAGTTATGTTACGGATGATTACTTCTCAATATAGGCTGAGGTACTTTGTATTGCTCTTTATGGATAACTCAAGGCTATGTTATGTTTTAATTACTGATGGATTGATAATGGCAAAGTTACACATCCATGCAGAGTACCATGGAAGTTAGGTTTGTTGGGTATTGAAACAAAGAACTAGAAAAGATATTTCATTAAGAAGGGTCGATAGATTACAAAGGCTCGAAGGCCGATCGAACTACATACAAAAGGCACAAACACTTAAAACACGAACATAAATAGGTGAAGGTTCTGGAAGCAGAGAAACCAGATGCTCTGGTGATCGAGCTGAGTTGGGAATATTTGGAAGAACTCTGCCGCCAGCGAAGGTGCCCGAAAAATTCGCGAGACATATTCGCCATCCTTTCCGGAGGGATGGTCCATGGATTGCGATTCACTACGCGGCGAGAGAATCCTTGGGAAGGATCTCAGGCAAAGCATCCGTTGATCACTAGAGATACAGTGACAAGACGATGATACTCTACAAGTATGTCGGAGATGTCATTATTAGGGTCCATGGGAGAGCCCTCCTGAAAGTAAGGGGAAATGGCCAGATATATAAGACAATAGAAAGAGTCTAGGGAAGAAACACTCCAGAAATAATACACTTACAGTGAAGGAACGCAGCTCCCTTAAATGAGGAAGATAGAAAAGACAAAGAGGAAGAGAATACATAAATTAATGACTGTGATAAACTTATCTGTTGGATTGAATATAATCAACGACTGATATAGTGATTATAATTTCGTTTTATATGGCAGACTTATGTTATAGAAACGGCCAAGTTACGTTGTATTTTATGCTTAGTTCTGATATATATTTCTGGCTGAACTCGTTCCATTTTGGCTGCGTTATGAATGACGGATTCAAAGAGTTTAATTGTATATTTTTCATCCTCAAATCAATTTTAGGGCACGAAATCCAGCTAGTCTTGTATTTCTATTTTTTATCCCGTTGCGGCAACAAATGTCCAGCATACGATTATGGTGCATAAGAATATCTCTATGTATGTCGTTTATGTGTCGTAAATATCGGTACAACTGACGGTATAAGTTCCGTTGTACTTTTTAGGAATCGTCTCGATGTCGGACCTACATTTGATGTCTAAACAATGTTCTTGAGAGCTAAGGGCCATGATTTTTTACTTTCTCTTAGGTCTCGAGATCTCTCTGCAAAACCTGGAAATTAAAAAAACGTAATGTTAGCTCGAACCACACCGGAACTACACCATGCAGTTGGATGGTTACTTCAAATGATGAACTCGTATTAAGTGTTTTGCTGGCTAAAACAAATTTGGTGGTTAAAACCAATTACAAATGACAGTGGCAATAATGAACGGTGGTTAGCTTGTCTGGTGGTCAAAAAAATCTATAACTATTTATGGGTTATATCGTAACTCGTACACAAGGGAGAACCAGTTTAACTAGTGGGCAGTATATTGAGGGTTAGTGATATCTTAACTCTTGGGCAGTATATTGATGGTCACTGATATCTTATACCTAATTCCAATGTTGTCTGTTGAAATATAAATTAAATAATTTCTGGCACATGTTAAGCTTTTACTGACCATTAGGAAAAGAGGAAGAAGTTCAATTAACTATCACAAAGAAGTCAGTTTATGCGAATGAGGAAGGGTCACTATGAGAATATATCCTTGCGATGTCATGAAACATTAAGTGACCAACGTATTTTTATTTTGCGAAATGCCTCCTGATCAATAGTTTCTATATTGTTCCTATCTATGTTTGTGTGTTTTCTAACCACAAGTTAACATATTCAAATTATAAATTGAAGGAGTTTTCTCTGTTTTAATTTTTAGCTTCGATTCAACTAAACATGTCAAATCAAGGATATATTGTAGTTTTGTTTGAGTTCAAATCATAGTTTGGTTTGAGTTGCTAAATTAATGAGCCAAGGGCTATATGGTAATATCACAATGCTATGTGTGTTGAAGTGAAAAGAAACATAAAAATGTGTTAGAGTAGAATTATGAGTATTGAATTGGCTCTAGAGCGCATTCTTTCTAAGATTAATCCAGTCTTTAATATCTGTTTTATCTTCCTCTTTGTCTATTCTCTCTATATAATATTAACACATCAGCACAATACGGCTAAGTAATGTGTCTTCTCTCAGATGGGCCCTCATAGTGCAGTGGTTTCCACTGTTGATGTGCCTGTCACCTCGTCTCCTAGGTCACGTGTTCGACCAAACTATAGAATTAGGTCGTAAGGGGAGTGGGTCTCACAGTTGTGACCCACATCGACAAAAAAAATGTGTCTTCTCTCCAAGCTTCACATCTTCATGACGTGTTTTCCTCCACTCCGGTACTTCGAGCATCCCCAATCTATCTCTTCTTTATTTTCGCGTGCTATGGCATTTGTGCCTTTTGGAGAAAGCTCAATCAGCCTTCGGGTCTTTGTAATTTGTCGATTTCTCTTAATAAAGCACTCTTTTCTTATGGCGCACCATCGTCTGATGTGTATTATAATCCAATTAACGGCTGTGAAGAGTAACTCAACCAAGACAGCCGTTAAAAACAAATTCTAATTTATAAATCAACCGAGAATAGTCCATCCAAATTTTAGAAGTAAATCCGCCGTTAACAAGCCATTGTTAACCATAGTCAGCGATAATACAACCATATGTCTAAACAACTAAGCTGTAACAGATAAATTATATTCAATAAATCATAAAATCATAACTCAGCCGCATTTAAATCAGAAGTCAGCTTCATTAGATAAAATCTTATACCGTAAAACAACCATTAGAGCATAGATTTACCCTGTTTATCAGGCGTTAAAGCATAAATTAGTAAACGTTAATCAACCTTAATTAATTATTATACATCATATTAGGGTTAATGTGTTAATATTTAAGTATTTCTTATATAGTGCTTCTGAATGTGTTACTCATATTATAGTGTTAAGGTGTCCCTTAATATTATTATTTACTTTTGATAGGAAAACGTAATCAATCCAACGAATAAGATTATTCCAGACTTTAATTTCCTTTTTTCTCTCTCTCTCTCTGTCTTCTCTCTGTATCTCTGAAACTGCGCTTTTTCCCTTTCGTCCTTTTGCACTTTCGGCGTTTGTGCATTTTCTAGTTCGCTCAATCGGCCTTCGGGTCTTTGTAATCTGTCGACTTCTCTTAATAAAGCACTCTTTTCTTATGTCGCACCATCATCTACCGTGTGTTATAATCAATCTGACGGCCGTGAAGAGTAACTTAGCCTAAAAGAAATAGAAATCAGCCGAAATTAGAACACAAGGCAGTCGTTAAAAAAAAATCCTAATTTCTAAATCAGCTAGGAATAGTCCATCCAAATTTTAGAATAAAGCTACTGTTAAACAAGCCATTGTTAACCATAGTCAATGATGATACAACCATAAGTCAGTCGGCTATAATAATATAGTCTCTTAAAATATCGAGTACGCATCTATGGTATCTTAGTACGACGCAATTTAACCAGAACATAATAGAATATAAAGTCATATTGCTAACACGTTGTTAATTCTTCACAACTCAGCCGTACCAAATAAGTTATATTCAATGAATCAGCCACATTAAACCAGAACTATGTTCTCACAATACACAGACTTAATTAATGATTATACGTAATATTGGGTTAATGTGTTAATATTTAAATATTTATTTATATAGGAAAACGTGTAGTGTTAATGTGTTAATATTACGTATAATGTTAATGTTTATTAACTCTACACAACTAAGCCTTAACAGATAAATTATATTCAATAAATCAGTCAACTTATATATCTCTGTCGTATAAGACAAATTAGTAACCGTAAATAACTCGTATTACTCAGTAAAAGTACGATATCAGTAAATCACTGTGAAGAATACATAACGTCCTACTACATGTCTATGATATCTTATCACAGCTATTATGTCGTATTACGAGGAAAATGATATCTTCTTACTTAAGGAGGTAAGTAATTGAATCATTTCGCTGTTTTTACTTTACAACTATTTATGTGTGAACCCTATACTAATAATACATTAGAAGTTAATATTACAACTTACTTAAACAAGAATCAGTCAAAATATTGACTAATGTTGTGAAACCTTGGTAAAACATAACTCAGACATAATTAAACAAAATTATCCAAAACAAAATTCAGCCGTTAACCAGCCGTTAAGAAAAAATGGAATCAGAACTCATCGCTGTTAACATAAACACCACTTAGCCAAGTAAAACAATATTATAATCCTTCACTCAGCCGCTAAGGAGTAACTGAGACGAAATGAAAACACTAGTCAACCGTTTTGCTTACACAATACGACCATTTTGAACTCATCTCGGGAAAGACAGGATGATCATCTCGGGCTAGACAGGATGATCATCTCGGGCAAGACAGGATGATCATCTCGGGCAAGATAGTATGAAATAAGAGACTCGTTTCACGGACCCAGAAACATTTCTGACACATCGAATCACTAGGGGGGTCAACTGCATCGGTTCTCCAATAATCGTGGTTGTCGTCTGGATCATCATAGTCGCAATCAGCCTGAAACTTGAACAACATATAAACGACCTTCTTTGGACCTCCCTATAACTTCGATAAATGATTAAACGTGAGATCGTCAATCAATAGCCCAATANATGCATCGGTTCTCCAATAATCGCGGTTGTCGTCTGGATCATCATAGTCGCAATCAGCCTGAAACTTGAACAACATATAAACGACCTTCTTTGGACCTCCCTATAACTTCGATAAATGATTAAACGTGAGATCGTCAATCAATAGCCCAATACGACGAATGGATTCGAGCAAACTTGGTTGCATCAGCGTAGCCAAAACGCCTAAACCTTCGTCGCTTCTTTCGAGATCTGAAGAGACTAGAATCATGTCGTAGAGAAACAAGGCTTTGATGTGACCATTCTCTGCAGCGAATTGTAATTGAGCCAGACCTTCATATCCTCTCTCCGCTCTTCTGCTGTCGAATTAGGAAGTGATTCCTTCCCTGTAGAGTGCATCAGGATTCCCGGCCTGACAAAGCTTAGTCATGGCAACGGATAAACTCGTAATCTTTGCACTGTCTCCTNTCCTCTCTCCGCTCTTCTGCTGTCGAATTAGGAAGTGATTCCTTCCCTGTAGAGTGCATCAGGATTCCCGGCCTGACAAAGCTTAGTCATGGCAACGGATAAACTCGTAATCTTTGCACTGTCTCCTATGGGTGGAACAAATTCCAGGGGACAGAGATGACGTACCCTTCAAACGCCTTCAATATTCCAGTGCCTTCTAAACGCTTTGTTTACCTTGCCGAGAGATGCACAATCTGTAACACTCGACCTCGCCACGCGGACGGTGATATCTGCCAGAAATTCGTCTCGGAGATTAGCCAGAGAAGGAGCTTTGTTCGCCATAATAGCTTTGTTTGATTTTATTTCGAAACGACTGAGTGTGTTTTTCTGTTGTTGAAGAAGACAACTGCATTTATTTACTCGTCCGTTAAATCTAAACGACATCGTTTCGTTGCTTTTAGTTACTTTTTACCTCTGTTCTCGTTTAAAAAAAAAAAAGATAAACGTTTACCTCGGTAACGTAATAAGTCATCATTTCCCTCGCTAATATGACATAATAGCTTCGTAATAGGTCATCATGATCAGTTTTTATATAACATCATATCTGCGTAATAAGTACTATATTAGGCAAATAAGCACGAGTTTACTAGTTTATTTGCTAAAAACAATTAAACTTTTAATTTATTTTTATAATTACAAATAGATTATCAACTAACCCATACATTTATCTATAATTAAGTAGACTTATTTCAAAACAACAATATCACCCATAGATTTACTCTGTTAATCATAAATTTACTGTGTAAATCCGCTTTAATTAATTATTATACATCATAGTAGGGTTAATGCGTTAATAATTAAATATTTCTTATATAGTGCTTATGAATGTGTTATTAAAATTATAGTGTTAAGGTATCCCATTGCTTCATCCAGCTATAATAATTCACGAGGACGAGGACGTGGATATGGTAGAGGTCGTTGACGTGGTCATGGTCGTGGAAAAGGTCATGGACGAGGAAGAGGACGGAATTTTCATCCAGATAATTCGAAAGTTGTCTTGTTTTTTTCCCAACCAAATTATGTTAAAGCCAGATTATGATGCGGCTACTCAGTAAAAACATTTAGAAGTGATAAAAAAGCTTCTACTGGTACTTATGTACGAAAAGATGTCACTCTAAGTGTACATACGAATCCTGCAAATCTAAGCATATGTATATCAATTTAACATAATAGAATATACATATGCTTACCCTTAATAGTGTATATACGAATCCTACAAAGCCACATTAGTCAATGGTTTCTCTTTCAACGAAAACCTACAAAACGAGTAACCACTAATTACGAATTAAGTGTTGAACAATGTTTTAAAACGGAATTTTTAGAAAGTTTACCCTGACGAAGCCTCATGCAATCAGAAATCCAGATCTCCCAGATATATATGTGTCATTATTCTTCATGTCTCTCAAAACAATACTAAGTTTGAATTGATCACCACTGTTTAAAAAGTTTAACCAAGGTTGTATAATTGATGTTTTTTCAGTCAAATGACCAAAACTCATCAAAACCTACCGTTTTGCTTCCTTCTATTTTTGCTTCCAATCGCATAATGACAGCTGTCGGATCTGATACTTGTGAGAAGCCAAGAATCGATTTTGGACCATTACACATCGGTTCTCGTT
>OVAU01003155.1:0-11433 GCA_900406315.1 Biscutella laevigata subsp. laevigata
ATTACTAATTGTGAAATTCTTTATCTATTGGTCTATATAATCACAACAAATAATCGTAATTAGATATTTGTCTAGAGTAAGTAACCACGTTTTTTCTATTAACATTTTCCCAAAGTAGTTTGCAAATTTTGTAGTTAGTTATATTTTCCCATCGCTGAATCAGACTAGCAAATATTTTAGTTTCCCTATGTTAAAAGGGAAATTGTTTGGGGCGATTAAACTGATAAATATAGATAAACAAGAAGTAAAAACTGATNATGATAAAAATTGTGGACAATGTTATTTTCGTACAAGCAGAAAGAATCGTATTGTAAATCTCTAAATGTTAGAGAGTATTATGATGATTATTTGGGTAATAATGTTAAACAAATATGTGATTATTATAAAATAAAAATTATATAAACAAATAAAAGTTTGAAAATTCAAAAATCAACCCGCACATCGCGCGGGTATTCTCCTAGTGTTTCTTAATATCCTCTCACAGCATTAAGTTTAGATTTAGAGTTTCAGTTAAGAGTGTTAGTCAATGATCTCAGGTTTTTGAACAATTCTGATGAAACACAACTTTTCCCAACCACCAATAGATGTAAACGTTGGTAGAAACCTAAAATCAAAAATGAAAGAAGATAAATATGAATCTCCAACACAACAAGACTAAAGCGGTGAAATATAAGTTAAGAAATATCTTCTTTTTTTGTTTTCCTCTCTCTTTCCATCCTTCAAAATCTAGATTGGTTGACGAATGATTTGAGGTAGAGACCTTCCTCTTCCATCTTCTGAGCAAGTCTCATACTCTGTGTTGTAGATTGGTCAGCCTCCTACTTGCCCATGCTCCTCTGGTGGTCGTCCTTCTCCTCATCCGCATTCGGGTGTTTTTGGTGTTGGAGAACCGTGTCTTCGGTGGAGCGGCGCTAGTCATGTATGTGGCCTTCTGCCAGCATTTTCTCCCGTTCTCGACTGAGCGTCGAGATCTCTGCCGGTTGTACTGGTTTGCCGGGTCCTTCCTCCTCGTCTTGCTCTGTTTCTGTCGAGCTCCCCTCTCCATCTCCGCTGACTGGAGTTCTGCTTCTCCGACTGTGTATGTGTTAGGCGCGACTCGGCGGTGGTTAGTGGTATGCATCTCTCCGGTCATTATGTTCTCCCTCTTCTAGCATTGTTTTGGGCCATAACAAGCTGATCCTTCTGTCTTCGTGAGGCTACAACTGTTGAATCTTCTTCAACGACGTGTATGCTTCGCTCTGGATCTGAATCTGTCGGGCGTGCTAGAGTTTCTTGCGGTGAACGACAGCCTGATTCACCGTCATGTTTCTTTAGGAGATCCAAACAACTTCAACTGTTTTTTTGGTGGCGGTTTTCGGGCTTGCGGCAATGGCGATGCAATCTACCTAGGTCTAGAGTGGCCATTTGGGTTTAGTATTATTTGGGGCCAAGATGTACACTTTTTTTGGGCCTCGGTTAGTTAATTTCTTTGTTCATTCTATTTTACTTTAAAAAACTTTTAAAATAGTATAATGTTTAACTTTTTATAATAAAAAAAAACTAAACTCCAATAGAAAGACATCTTATGTATTATGAAAAGTGTGAACAAGCTGGACATATGGCAAATAAGCCAATTAAGATAGAAGTAGAGAATTCTAGTCGCCAATATAATCGAAACTTGAACAACCAACTAGGGTTAGGTCAGTTATGTCTTGATAAAAAGTTTGAAAAATTTGAGACATAAAATATAACTAAAAAACAAATATTGTACTAAAAATTTGTAATTCTAAAAAAGCTACAAACATGGTATGATAAGCTAGGGTTCATGGCCGAAACCTTTAATCAACTCTTTTGGTTGTGTATATAGCTAATGATTACAAGATCTTCTTTAGTATATGAAATTAGGAATTGGATATTCGAGTTCGGTTCCGTTCTGATTTCAAGTTTTCAAAGACATTATTTTTATGATTCATTCAAGTTATTTTATATTTTAGTATGGGTTCGGTTCAGATTCTTCCAAGTTCGAAGATACCAAAATACTTTCAAATCTTTCCGAGTTCGGTTCGATTTCAGGTTCGGGTTAATTCAACCTAAAATACTAAAAAATTACTCAAAATACTAATAACTAAAAAAACTAAATCATATTCATTAAAAAAATTACAAAATACAAAAAATAAACATTAAATTGATAATAAAATATTATAATGTATGAAAATTAATATTAAATATTATAAACTATATCAAATATTCAAAAATAATAATAAATATTAAATATTTATGATTAAATTAAGATTTTTCGGGTACTGCTTTAGATCTTGAGTTCGGTTCAACTTTTATTCAAATCCAAAGTATCTTACATATAGGATCCATGCATGCTTTTTAATATTTTAAATCATAGTTAAGTTGATATTTTTAGATTGAATTTAGATTCAAAATTTTTAGTTTGTATTTTTTGGATTGAATTTAGATTCAGATTTCTAGTTCGGATTTTTGTCTAACCTTATATGAGACACACAACGAACCAATCTTTTTTTTTATTACACATGGTCTTTATCTTAGTAGATTCGCTTGAGAATTCACCTCAAGAGAAAAATCTACAGAGAACAAAGGTATTTGTTGGAGTTACTAATAATCAAGAAGGATGGATCTTTCATTTGAATTGATACTTAGTGTTACTTTAGCTTTACATTTATTCATGTTTTTATGTTGTGTAACATTTTCATCTTACGTTTGTGTTATAAGGTTACTATATAAAGCCATCTAATTTACTTTAATAAAACACACAACACATTTCATCTTCTTAGTCTTTCTAGTTCCTTTATCTGGTATCACAGCGATACAAACTAAAAGTGTTTGAGAGGAAAAACACTTTGAGAGAAAAAACACTTAAAGTGTTTGAGAGGAAAAACACTAAAAGTTTTTTTAGAGAAATAGGAAAAACATTATAAGAAGAATGGCTGACACTGGAAACTACACTATGCCGGCAGTTCCAAAGTTCGATGGAGATTATGATCACTGGAGTTTGATCATGGAGAATCTTCTTTGATCCAAGGAATATTGGGGCATCATCGAACCTGGTTTCGATGATCTTAGCCGAACCGAAAGTCCTACCCAGACACAATAAAAGGCACTCGATGAAGCAAAACTCAAAGATCTCAAGACGAAAAACCATATTTTTCAATCTATTGATAGAACGACTTTGAAGACAATCACACAAAAAGAAACGACCAAACAATTATGGGAATCGATGAAGGTTAAACATCAAGGAAGTGCCAGAGTGAAGCGGGCACAATTGCAGAGGTTACAAAGAACTTTTGAAACCTTGGAGATGAAAACTGGAGAAAGAGTGAAAAGTTACTTCGCTAGAGTCATGGAGATAGCGAACAACATGAGAAATTGTGGAGAAGTCATGGATGATGTAAAAATCGTTGAGAAAATTCTTCGAAGTCTCACTGACAACTTTAACTTTGTGGTGTGCTCTATCGAAGAATCCAAGGATATCNCAACTTTAACTTTGTGGTGTGCTCTATCGATTAATCCAAGGATATCGATCACCTCACTGTGGATGAGTTGTAAGCATTCTTGCAAATACATGAACGCAAAGGTGATTGAAAAGCGAAGTGAAGAACAAGTATTGCAAGTAGAAAATGAGCTAAGGAATGCTCAAGGAAGAGGAAAATGGAATTTCCAAAGAGGGGGAAGCACTTCAAGAGGACGTGGAAGAGGTAGGTCTTTTGTTAATAGATCAACCATAAATTGCTTTCGATGTGGAAAACTTGGTCATTATCAATATGAGTGCACTAGCCTTGAGAAAAGAGTCAACTATGCTGAGTTTGACGAAGAAGAACTTCTCTTAATGGCTCACTCAAACATGGGTAATATTGAAGAAAATGGTGTGTGGTTTCTTGACTCTGGATGCTCAAATCACATGACATGAGAAAAGTCATGGTTCATTGAACTAGACGAGAATTTTAGGCACTCCGTCATGTTAGGAAATGGTTCAAGAATGATTGTCCAAGGAAAAGGGAAAATCATGATTGAGGTGCAAGGAATAATACAAGTAGTAAGAAATGTAACATTTCTTATCTCACCAACAATCTAATGAGCATCAGACAACTGCAGGAGAATGAGCTGACAATTTTAATAAAAGGTGATGTGTGCAAGATATATCACTCTCAGAGGGGGTTAATCATAGAGTTAAATATGACGAAGAACTGCATGTTCTTAATCTATGCTAGAAAAATGACAACATCGACTAATTGCTTCAATGTTGAAGAAGACTCGAGAACTCTCTGGCATAAAAGGTTTGGACACTTAAACTTCAAATCTATTCATATGATGGAGAAGAAATACATGGTAAAAGGGTTACCAACTTTGAAAAATGAAGCCAATGTGTGCACAATATGCAATGTGGGAAAACAACAACGCGGAAAATTTCCAAAGAAAAGCAAGTGGAGAGCCGGAGAGAAACTAGAACTAATTCACGCAGATCCTTGCGCACCGATTACTCCAACCTCTCAAAGTGGTAAGAGATATCTATTGCTACTTGTTGATGACCACTCTAGAAAAATATGGACATATTTCATTGCAGACAAGCCAGAAACTTTTGAAACCTTCAAGGTTTTCAAAGGCTATGTTGAAAAGGAATCCAAGACTGTTATTTGTGGCTTAAGAACTGATAGAGGAGGTGAATTCACATCAAATGAGTGCAACAAGTTTTGCAGTGATAATGGAATAAAGCGACAGTTGATTGCATCATACACTCCTCAATAAAACAGAGTAGTGGAGAGGCGCAATCGAACAATCATGAATGTGGTTCGTTGTTTGCTCTTTTAGAAGGAAATGCCAAAAATTTTATGGCCAGATGCAACTCGATGGACCACTCATGTTTTGAATTGTAGTCTCACAAAAGCAATCAAAGGGATGATGCCCGAAGAAATATGGTCATGAATTAAACCAAAAGTGGATTATTTCCGAATTTTTGGTTCAATAGCACATGTCCATGTTCCTGAGCAGAATCAAGTGAAGTTGGATGATCGCAACCAGAAGTGTGTTTTGCTTGGAGTTAGCGATGAGTCCAATATTGAGGAAGCCACATAAGGAAACTAGATTGTATAATTATTCTAGATTAATATCACTTCCTCTGTTTATGCATCTTGTAATTACTTCTCTGTAATACCCTAGAGTAGTCTCTCGTGTATATAAGGCCTCTGTAAAGCATTCTAAACATAATAAGAAACACATTCTCTATATCCAAAACCTATCATTTATATAACCCGATCACAAAAAAAAGATTATCATAAGTAGGGATGTTATATTTGAAGAAGAGGCTAAGTGGGAATGGAACTTAAATACACCAGAGCATAGAACTCTTGTTTGGGGAGATTATGAAGATTTTGAAGAAGAAGATGACGAAAACGATGAAGAAGAGAATGGGGAAGAGGAGGGTGATGTAATTGAAACTGTAGAACGTGAAATGGGAACCATGCTGGAAACAGAGGCACAAAGAGTTGAATCACAACCGCCTTCACACATACTTTTACATGGGGAACCATTTAAGAGATTTAGAAAAGAGCCTGGTTGGATGAGTGATTATGTAAGCGGAGAAGAGATAAGTGAAGAAGAAGATTCAGGAAATTTTGCTTTGAACATCTCCATTGGTGATCCAGTAACTTATTTTGATGCTGCAAGAGAAGAAAAGTGGAAAAATGCTATGGAAGCAGAGATTCAGTCCATAGAAAAGAACCACACATGGGAGCTTGTAACCCCACCACTACAAGTAAAGGTAATTGATATTAAATGGGTATATAAAACTAAGTTAAATGAAGAGGTAAAAGTTGAAAAATGCAAGGCTCGATTAGTTGTGAAAGGATATTCTCAAACAACAGGAGTTGACTATACTGGGGTGTTTACTCCAGTTGAGATACAATAATAATTATATTCTCAAACATCAGGAGATACAATAAGAAGTCTATTGGCGGTAGTGGCGCAACGAGGATGGAATGTCTATCAAATAGATGTAAAGAGCGATTTTCTGTATGGAGAACTAAAAGAAGAAGTTTATGTTGATTAACCTGAAATATTTGTCAAAGTAGGGGATGAAGACAAGGTGTATCGATTGAGAAAAGCTCTTTATTGTCTAAAGCAGACACTAAGGGCCTGGTTTAGCAGAATCGAGAGCTTTTTCAAAAGATAAGAATTCCAGAAAAGCAGAGAGAAGATGACAAGATTTTGGTGGTAAGTCTTTATGTAGATGACTTAATATATGTTGGAAATGATGAACTCATGTGCACGAAGTTTAAGACATCAATGCAAAAGGAGTTCGAGATGACAGAGTTGAGAAAAATGAAGTTTTTCCTTAGTGTTGAAGTTCAACAGAGTAATGATGGGATACATATTTCTCAAAAGAAGTATGCTAAGGAAGTTCTAGAAAGATTCAATATGTGGAGTTGTAATGCAGTGAAAAATCCAATAGTTCCAAGAACAATCCTTTCAAAGACCGGAAGCAGAGGAGTTGATGGAACACTCTACAAGCAACTTGTTGGGTGTCTCATGTACATCTTACGGTAACACGACCTGGTTTGATGTTTATAGTTTGTCTAATATCACGTTTTATGTATGATCCAAAAGAAGAACACATGATGGTTGCAAAGAGAGTACTAAGATATTTGAAAGGAACACTAGAGTTTGGAGTTTTCTACAAGATATCATCAAGTCTGAACTTGCACGGTTACATAGACAACGACTATGCTCGGGATGTTGATGATAGAAGAGCACGTTCGGGTATGTATTTCTAATGAATGATTAAGTTATTTGTTGGAGCTCACGAAAGTAAGAGATAATCACCTTGTCATCTACCGAGGCTGAGTATGTTGCAGCAGCTTCCTCAACATGTCACTGCAGTTGGTTAAGAGGAATGTTGCAAGAACTAGAAGCTATTGGTACTGAATCAATTATTATCATGTGTGATAATAACTCAACAATCAAGCTATAAAAAATCAAGTTATGCATCGAAGGACAAAGCATATTGACGTAAGGTTTCAATATCTACGCAATATGTCAACAAAAGCTGTTTTGAAGTTGGATTATTGCAGCACCAACGATCAAATTATAGATATCATGATTAAGCCAATCAAGCTCGATCAATATGAAAAACTTAGGAGTTTACTTGAAGTTCAGCCAATGAAAGATTAAACTGAAACTGGAGAAATGTTTTTCAGTTTAAGGAGAGGAATTTGTTGGAGTTACTAATAATCAAGAAGGATGGAGTTTCTTTTGAATTGATACTTGATGTTGCTTTAGTTTTACATTTACTAGGAGAGAACCCGCGTATACACGAGGGTCTTCGTTTTATAAATTTTTTTTTATTAAAACTTTTAATATAAAATATTTTTAATCCATCTAATATTCGATTATTAATATTCTCTTATGTGGTGTTTTATGAATATAATAGTAAGATCATAATAATCTTACATATTAATTTCAAATATTTATATTTTCTTCAGTTTCACATTAATGATCCAAATTTAAATATTGAAATAATTGTAAATTTCATTTTTATTTTGGGTTTTTATTTTCAAAAATTTCATCTATTATATATTATGATTTCATTTTTGTGTTATTATGTTCTTTATATTTTATTATCTACTTGATCTATTTTAATATTTTTTCTATTTTCTATTTTACATTTTACATTTTTCTAGGGTTATGAATGATAACTAGTATATTTTTCTTTTAACATACAACTGAATTGGAAATTTGTACTGAGACTGATTTTATCCGTGTTGTTTAAAATGTTCACTAACTCACTTTCAAAAGGTAAACAAATATTTATAGAAACTTCAATAGTATATACAAAACTAAATTTTAAATTCTAACTTCAATAGTATATACAAAATTAAATTTTTATTTTACTTAAATATTTTTAAACATTTAAATGTTCGTTAATTACATTGGATATAAATTTTTTGTTGATACATGTTAATTTAATTTACTTTCAAATGATTATGTGTCCAATCAAATATTTTATCCAAATTTCAAATATTTATAAAAATTTGATTTTAATCGGTTCGATTCGGCACACTTTTCTATTACCCGATAACCAAACTAATCAATGTGATTTGACCAAATCAGACCCTTGGTGTATTATTTAATGTATTTATTAATATGTCAAAAGGTTCATGGAAATCAATTGGTTATAGTACTACTTAGTGTCATTGAGTTTAAGGGTTCAAATCTCCTATTTTACACAACTTTTAATTATTATTTTTAGGGGTGCCACGTGTGAACACCCCTTCTCTCATTATATATAAGATTCATACTTTTATGTTGTGTAACATTTTCATCTTGCGTTTGTATTATAAGACTATTATATAAAACTATTTAATTTACTTTAATAAAACACACAACGCATTTCATCTTTTTAGTCTTTCTAGTTCCTTTAATATTTTTATTAGGTCACTAACAAAAACATGTTTTCCTGAAAACTTAGACAAACAATTTTATGTAATTTTGGGATTGTTACAAATATTACGTAGAAATCAACATGAATATTAACAGTATTGATAATCATCAAATGAACACAATATATGCTAATACATATTAGCATTCACTTCTTCAAAGTAAAGATTTACTTTCCTTGGTATATACTCTCATTGACCAATGAAAAAACCCCTAAGCTATTAAGATTCTCCATTTCATAAGTTCTTTAACTTATTCCAAGATTCCCATTAAACAACAAAAACAAATAGGTAAAAGCAAAGATCCTTCTTTTGTGTAAAGTTTGTCCGAATCCAACTGTAAAGGGATCAATCTTTTGGTGATAAATAATATCTCAAACAGAAAATTTGTGTAATTATCCTTTCAAAACATATCTTAATAACTGAGCTAAAGCAAGTTCAATTATAGAGGAATCAGTGGTTACTACTTCAGGTTCAGATTCTCCAAGTTGCAAAAGGAGCAACAACTAGGAGTAGAATAAGAATATTACTTGGTTCTTATTTTGTTTTTGGCTAGATTGGGGATAAGGATTCCAAATATCAACAAGAACTTTAGTAACAAAATAAATAAAATGCTTATAATACTCTTTACCTTCCTTTTCATACAGATTCCTTGTAAGTTTCTCTTGGTAAATTATCAACCATTAATGATCACTGGGGCTAGTATCTCCATCAGAAGAAATGAAAAATTATGACTTGGAGATATATAATAAAAACACTCAAATATTTACTGTGTAACTATGATTAGGGGTGTGCGTTGAGTATATGTTCATGTTTGATTCATATACGTTTGAGTTTTAGGATCTGCATGATGTTTGATGTGTAAAGGATCAATTAAATTCGTCTAATTTTATTTTTTCGGGTGGGTTGGGATACCAAAATACTTTCGGATCTTCCTTGGTTCGGTTCAAATTTGGATATTTTTAACCGAAAGTACCAAAAATACTCGAAACACTAATAAAAACTCGAAAATTTTAACCACATTCAATAAAAATATCATAAAATACAAAAATAAGCATAAAACTAAGAATAAAATATAAAAATATATGTTAAATATCTGAAAATCAATGTTAAACATTAAAATATACCAAACATTCAAAAATAATAATAAGTATTGAATATTTAGGTTTAGATTCAGTTTTTTCAGATACTACCTGAGATCTTCGGTTCGAGTTTTAACCATATCTGAAATACCCTCACAAATGAGATCTATTCAGATTGATATTTACTGGGTCGAGTTCGAGTTCATATTTTTTAGTGAGCTTGAGGTAAATTTCGTGGCTATAGAGATTTTGCTACGAAAATTAATTTGTGGGTATAGCGTCGTAGCGAGCCCAATTTCGTGAAGAGTTCGCCACGAAAATACCACGATTTTATTTGTGGGTATTATTGCCACAATTTTTTTTTTTTGGATTTTCCGTGGCTAACCAATCATGAATTAAAAAATAAAATTAATTCTTATATTTAAAATTTTACAAAGATTTAACTTATATATTAAGTATTGTTTACTAAATATTAAATGCATTCATTATATCATTTACAAATTAAATTAAAATATAAAAAAACTAAAAATACAAAAACTGAAAATCAGATCGCAACTAGCCGCCTCACTATCCGCCTCACGTCAACGCCTCATTCGTTCGATCATTTCTATATCGACTCCAGAGGATCATGATCTACTCTATGTGGATTAACCAATCACAAATGAAATATCAGTTAAGGGTGATCACATTGTCATATGTTGGATCTTTTCAATTTATTTTGTTATTTATATTTATTTATTTTTTGTTGATAGTTTCAATTTTCAAATTATTTTGATATATATATATATATATTTATATATATATATATATATAATTTATTTATTCTTTGTTGATAGTTTCAATTTTCAATTTATTTTTATTTAAACATTTATTTATTCTTTTTTAATATATAGTTTCAATTTTCACTTTATTTTGATCTAAATATTTATTATTTTTTTAGTTTTAATTTTCAATGTATTTTGATCAATTTATTATTTGCTAATAGTTTCATTTTTTAATTTAGATTTTAAAATTTAGAATTTATGATGTAGTGTTTAAGAGTTTAAAGTTTGGAGTTTAGAGTTTAGAGTTAAGAGCTATAGTTTTAAAGTTTAAGGTCGAGAGTTTAGATTTTAGAGTTTAGAGTTAGATTTTAGAGTTCAAGGTTTAGGGATTTAAATATTTTTTGAAATAATTCATGGTTTTGTTTTGGTAAATTTGTGGCTAGTTTGATTTAGGCGCGAAACAATTTCAAACATATTTCGTGGTAAATTTTTGGTTGTATTGGTTTTGCCACGAAAGAGATTGTGGCCTTTGCATAGTTATTTTAGCTACAAACATAACTTGTAAATTCCTGACTATACTAATTTAGCCACGAACAACAACAAAAGCCATGAATTTATTAGTTATGTTTTGTGGGTTTTTTGTTAACCAAAATATTTTTTGGTTTTTTGTGGCTATTGACCGAAATTTTATTGGTGTATAACTTTCCGTAATGAGAAAGTAAGAAGCAGAATATGCATCTTGCTCAAAACAACCAAATCACCATATTTGTATTACCCTGTGAACTTTAAAATTATCACATTTACAGCTAAAAATTTTACACAAGATCGAAAGGTGTTGTTAGTTTAATAGTTATATGTTGGCTATACTATTCATTAGGAGGGAGTTTTGGTTCTTTGTGGGAGCATTGACTCCTCCTCTTCTTTACGAGAGTTTGAGATATTGGATCAACCTGTTGTGAACTTATAAGTTGACGAAAAGAAGAAATTACAAAAAAACCTGAGACCTAAATGTGAAGATAGTTTTTCTTTTACCATTTGAATACCAGAGCAAGAGGGTCTGTGTGAAGAATAGTGACGATGAGAATATCAGTAGTGCAATGGCTACTAGCAGAATATTTCCACTACAAGAAAACAGACAAAAAGCGACTA
>OVAU01003157.1:0-11432 GCA_900406315.1 Biscutella laevigata subsp. laevigata
AAACAATTTCCTATCTTAGACATCACTGATTCTCTAGAGTTATAGTGTTTTTATTGCTAAGCACTCCCGAATTGGTTCGACATTTTAAACCCGTTCTATACTACATTTGATTCCTAACAGGACATTATTGCTCTCTGCTCTACTCGTCTATAGTAGGGCAGGGGCAATTATCCTGTTATTAATCTTCTCGGTCGATCCAAAAAGTTGCAATCTTGGATCGACCAAGGCTGGTCGATCTTCTTGGTCGATCCAAGGTTGGATTTTTATGCATGTCTGGNTTGCATGATCCTGTTGTTTGATCCAGGTCAATCTTTGCTACGTTGACTTTTCTACATTTTTGCTCCTTTTTCGTCTATTTTGTCCCGAAACGTTCTCGATTCTCGTCTTAGGTCTTCCCGATCACCTGAGATGCAAAATATGCACGAATGCAACCCTAAAGGACTCTATATGCAACTTATATTGTACTAAATGATCATGAAAAACGACTAAAAACCGAGTATAAACCATGCATATCAGAATCCCTTAACAAATCTCCGATAATACCCAGCTAACGCAAGGAAACATCAGATTTCTGAGGCGTCACTAGGTCTAGGCCAATCTTTGATGGCCTTGATCTTTTCTGGATCAACGGATACTCCTTTATCCGAGATTACATGACCCAGAAATCCTATTTTCCTTTGCCAAAAGCTGCATTTGCTGAGTTTGGCGAACATTTTATGCTCCATTAGTCTATTCAGAACCGTCTTTAAATGATCCTTATGCTCTTCCTGATTCTTTGAATAGACTAAGATATTATCTATGAAAATGATCACGCATTCATCCAAGCAGTAGTCTAACCGAAAGGCATGACAACAAACTCGAAGTGACCACACCTTGCCCTAAAGGTGGTCGTTCGAACATCTGCTTCAGCTATTGGAATCTTATGATAGCCCGAAGCCAAAATCTAACTTGGAGAAACAAGTAGCGCCTCGGAGTTGATCCAATAACAATTTTATCTTTGGAAGAGGATACTTGTTCTTGAAAGTAACTTCGTTAAAGTCGTGGTAATCAATACAGAGCTGAAAATTGTCGTCTTTCTTTTGGACAAACAACACTGGTGCGCCCTGAGGTGAGCTGCTCGGCCAGATGAACCCTTTCTCGGTCAAGTCGCTTAATTGTTTCTTCAGTTCGGCCATTTAAGTCTGAGACATCCGATAAGGCGTTTTCGATATCGGAGTCGTTCCGACCTCAAGCTTTATCATGAATGGATCGAACTTTCCAGGTGGTAGTCCAGTACTTTCCAGGTGGTAGTCCAGTTAAGGACACGAAGACGTCTCCGAATTCCTTTACCACTGTAATCTCGGTCAACTCTGCATCCCCCCCCCCCCGATTAATATTGAAATAAGTTTNGATATGCCTCACATCCTTTCTCGATCATTCGTTCCGCTTGAATGGGCGAGACCATCATATTATTCGATGAAGGGCGTATGCCTTGAAAGACAAGCTTTCCTTTGGCCTTCTCAAATTGAATTCTTCCCCGATTGCAATATAGATGCGCCTTGTATTTCCCAAGCCAATCCATGCCAAGGATCACATCCTAGACTTTGACTTCGCTAATGACTAAGTCTGCGGGCACGTTTTCCCCGTCTATCAGAACTGACACATCTCAAACTGTTCTGAAGGTTCCCATGATTTGGCCGCCTTCGGCCTGAACCTTTCTAAACTGATTTCCCGGTTCTTTATGGAACCCACCAAGCTCAACTAGTTTCGGGTTCACAAAGCAATGTGAAGCCCCATAATCGAATAGTACATTGGTTGCCACACCACCCAAGACTATGGTCCCTGCACAGCACCTAGCTTGTTAAGGACGTAGACTCACTAGCAATCAATTCACAAAGAAAAGTGCGAGTAAGTAAGCTTGCCAGTGATCGGGCGAGAAGTACTTGGGCCAGTCGACTCCACCCCCCATCGAATACACGCGAGGCATAATGGCCGGCCTCTTTGCTCGTGGTGCATAACCTTCACTTGCCCGTTTCTCAGTGGACTGCACCAGTTTCGGACATTGCATCTTGAAGTGACTTGGTTCACCATAGTTGTATTACACTTTGGCTCCAACATTCGTTCCTTGAACTTTAGCTTTTAAGTCTTCCTCGGGACAATCACAAACCTTGTAGTTCATGCTACCACAGCGGTGGCACGCTCCCGAACAAGATCGGCACACGCCCAAGTGCATCTTTCGGCAAGTCCTACACACATTGTAACTCGCAGATGACTTGCAATAAGAATATGGTTTCTCCCACTTCTTCTTGTTCGGCGCAACAACACCACTTGACTGACTACGCGGAACAAGCTGGCATTGACTAAACAATGCTCAATAGATTTGCCTCTTCATCCATCCCGGCTTCTAACATAGCCGCTTTCTCCACGAGTTCGGCAACATTGATGTAATTCTAAACCAAGCAACGGTTGCGAAGTTCAATGAGGAGACCATGCATGAACCGACGAACCTGAACATTCTCCTCGTCCAGTTCCCGGCCCGCATACTTCTTGAGGCTATTCAATTCGGCCTCA
Organism: Biscutella laevigata subsp. laevigata; assembly: GCA_900406315.1. Classification (NCBI taxonomy): domain Eukaryota; kingdom Viridiplantae; phylum Streptophyta; class Magnoliopsida; order Brassicales; family Brassicaceae; genus Biscutella; species Biscutella laevigata. Next base: position 2,551 of record OVAU01003157.1, read on the forward strand.
TACATTCGAACAGTCATGCTTCCTTGACGCAAGTCTAAGAACACTCTCTCTACGGGGTCAAAGGCTTCCGTTGGGAAATACTTGGTCCCGAATTCCGAAAAGAACACACCCCAAGTGCAGTTCAGTTCACCCATTCGACCAGCTACTCCGATCCACCAAGTGTGTGCATCACCATCAAAATAATGCACTGTGATGTCTTTCTTGTACTGATCCGGAAATCGAATAGAGTTAAAGTTCCGCTCCAAACTTGACCTCCACTCATCTCCCTCAATAGGCTTCGATCCACTGGAGAAGTATTTAGTACCCAACTTTTGCATATGATCCATCACCTTCATGTACGATGGGATCCTTGGAAGTGGAAGTTCTTCTTCCGCATCCTTCGCTATCAGTATTTCTACAACAGGCGGTGCCATAGCCGAAAAAGCCGCTACACCAGGCAGCCTTGCCAAAATCTGAGTCAAGACACCCAACACTTGACCCAGTTCAACCAGTGCCGCAAAAACTCCTCCCGCAGGCCTAACGGCCGCATTGTTTTCCACTCCCACGGCCTCCACATTGGCCGGGTTTTCATCTTGGACTTCCCCTATTTCCTTGGGCCACTTTTATAGTAGCCCAATTCTTGAGTTCTCAAAAGTTTGCCTTTGGATCCTTCAATTACTTCTTGCCATTTGCGATCACCAGAACAGACTTCTAAATTAACCCGAACTACTTAGGCCAACAAACAAAACACAGTCTTACCGCGAGACTTTGGCACTTGGAAGGATGATCTAGACCCATTACCCCGAACTGTTCAAGAGCCGACCATGCTCTGATACCAAATTGAAACACCCTAACCCGATTTTCTACGATAACCAGACTGAGGTTCCCATATCAGTTCAGCTAAGTATGTTTTCGTTCAGTTTAGGCATTTTATGCAGAATTCTGGAAGTATTTTACTTGGATCGAATTTAGACAAGTCTTTTAAACAAGCAGTTTAGAAACAATGAACGTTTTGCCTATAAGCTATTACTTTGTTCTAACAAATTTAACCCGAAATCATAATCATCCTTCCTTCCATTGCTTTAGTCCCGCGAACTGCCTAGACTCCGGGACTACCTTTGCAAGTCTCAAAACCTGCATCCATTAAAGGAGGCATAAGCAACATAAATGCTTATTGAGAACAGTCATCCTGCCCACTTAACCAAACTAACAATCAGTTTGGTTCAATCAATTAGTCAATCATGCAAGACAAGAGAGTTGTTCGGCTAGACTGATTATGCAAAGTCCTTGGGTAAGCCTTCTTGCAACCCGATCAGCCTTAGCGAGCATCGTTGCCCCTAAGCGTGTGATCGGATCTAGACTTCCCAAGCGATCCCATCAATCATCTTAGCCTGAACCCAAGCAGTTAATGAATTTGACAAGTATCAATTTAATTGAACAATCAAGTCTACAATAAAGACTAATCGACCAATTGGCCTAACTCTTAACTTGACTCGGGTTCACGCACTCACCTTAGTATTTCGGATTGATTGGGCTCGGTTCTGACACCTCTTCCTACTCGAATCTATGTTTCTGCCTTCATCAGTCGATCGTGGCTCCGTATCAGATCAATTTGCTCGGTCGTTCAGTTGCTTCGGTCTCTTTCAAGTTCTCTCGGGAATTTTGTGGTGATCGCGCGAAACTGAGTCGAAAGGCTCGAAGGAAGTACTTATAGGCCACCGAGATAACCTTTCCCGCGAACTCTCCCGCCCAAGTAACCGTTCCCGCGCAATGGATCATGCAGAACCCACTCGCATAATAACCCCTTCACTACACATCGAAGAACGCACTAAGATAACTGTTACCGCCCAAACTCTCTCTCGCAACCTTCATCTGATTGGTAACTGTTTTCCGACAATGACCTGATAAACTCGGAATGTCTGGATCCGACACGCTGACTTGTTCGAATTTGACATAATCGTCTGGTCTCCCGAAAAACTTGGATTTCCAATACTTAGTCTAAAAAGACTCAGCGATCCTCCCCGATCACCCTCCTTCCCCAATCCGAGCTCGATACTTGGCTTATCGGCCAAATCACTTCTCTTTTCCTCGGCCAAACTACGATTTCTCAACGCTTCCCATCTTCTCGATTCCAAGTCTTGAACCCTTAGACCGATCAGTCAAAGACGGGTGTTACAACTTCCCCACAAACGGTGTCAAATGTTGCACCCTAAATTAGCACAAGGAAAATAGAGAATATTCCAAGCGTTATATCAATTTCAAACACAGGAAAAAGTTAGGGTTAGCATGAACAATAAGCATAAGTTAGGTTGTTTAAAGTAAATACTGAAATTAAGATGGTAGAGACGTAATTAGCGAGAAATAAAGTGTGGAAAGTATAAAACAACGGTGGTCGCGATTGTTGGAATGTAAGATGCAGAAATGTTAGTGAGGTACTGGAAAGTAAGTGCAGGAAAGTAAATGCACGTGAAAATAGCAGAAAGTAAAGAAGACAGAGATTTCCCACTAAGGGGAGCCGAGCTGGTCGGCGTCTTATAGTATTAATCTTGTAGCGAGATGTGAGCTATGTTCATCAAATTTCTAGTCGAGCTTAAGTAACACACTCTAAAATCTTTAAAGTCTCCCCCTTTAGCGAACTCTCGAGACCTTTTCTCCCTCTTTAAACGCTGAACAATGTTCTTTATTTATAGAAAACAACGTTCGATTTAGTCTTTTACTTTTCGAGACGGCTTACGATGTGTCATCTTTTGCGAATGTACCTTTTTCGTTTTGGGCCCATTGTTTCTAGATTGAGTGACTCTTCGATCGAGGCGATAATCAGTGGGCCGAATCGGATCTTTGGCCGGTCTTTGGGAAGGTGCGTAACCTGTCACCAACAAATACATTGTTATTTATGGATCCGTGATAATTAATGGCAATAAAACATTTATCTTGTCTGTCTACGGAGACCATGTCGTTCATCAAAGAAATCATGTTTGTAGTAAATGTTTGGTTCATGATTGGTGATTTCAATGAGATAAATGGAAAATATGAAAAAGTAGGAAGAAGTGTTCGGCCTGGGAAGTCGTTCCTAGACTTTCGCCTTATGCAAGAAAGCTGCAAGATGATGAACCTCCTCCACTAAGAAACAAATATGACTTTAGGCTAAAGCCCAACAAGTTAGAACTTTAGGGCATCCCAATAAAATATATATGTTAAGGTTATCATTGTAGTAAAAATATATTATAGTGTGGTTAAAATCTATTTGGGGCATTTGCAGTTCTTGGGTTTGAGTCTTAGTAATGTTAATAAAGAACTATTTTTTTTTTGCTTTAGGTATCAAATTAAAACGGGTTATACCTACCAAGGAGACTGCATATAGTGAGTAGATAGATAAAATAACCACCTTAGCCGATGTCGACTCGATTACGCAATGAGTAACGAATAATGGTTCAAAAAATTCTCCCACTCAATCACTGAATACATAAGACTACTAAAATCAGACCACCGACCAATTCTCAACCACTTATCTTCTCGGAAGATAAGAAGAAGAGATAACTTACAGTTTTATAAACGATGGATATCAAAGCCAAACTTTAAGATTGTTTTTTGAACAGGATGGTCACAGACCAAGAGGGCCCAAGCTCTACCATGTTCAACATAATACACAATTGCCACACAACAACATTAGATGGAGGAAACAACAAGACCAAAGGGTCTTGGGGATATAGATAGAAGATTTAAAACATACTCGACAATGCCTAAGTAGACAAAAGTCTGATCACGAAGGAAGTCGCCATCATCAAGGTTAACCTCCATGAGGAATTGCGTGAAGAGGAGATATTTTGGAAAAAAAACTCTGAAACCTTTGGTTAAAAGAAGGTGTCTCATATTTTCCTATTTTAGGGGTTTATAACTTGTCTTTTGGCATGTTTACAATCCCTTATTGAGTTAATAAATATGTTTTTAGAGTCAATTTGTCTCCTTTTAGGTTTATACAAGTAGGAGTCGAGATTTGAATAAAGTAAGCTTAGACATGATTACAAGAAGATTTGAATAATTTCGTCAAGCTCAGGATCGATAGAACCTCATCCAAGATCGATCCATTCTCCAAACAAGATCGTTGGGATAGATCCGCAAAACCTGAGACCGACTGAAGAAACGAAGTGGGATCGATCAAACTTTTTCTAAAACAAGATCGTTCATACTGTTGCGCAAAATCTGGGATTTTGTGACGAAATCAAGCCGGAATCGATCGAACGATCCCCAATACAGAAAAATACCAAATTCCACGTTTTGAAGCCCAGACCCAGTAGAAACCCTAAGAACGCCCCCAAGACACTATAAAAGCAGAAGAGGCTCTGCAATTTGAAGACGCATTGCTTTTTACTAGTTTATTTTACCATGTTTCTACACTTAACAATTTTTTACAAAACTAGGTCTTCATATATTTGCTTTTTAGGTTCGATTGCCTACATATCTATATAATATTCGTTTTTTCTTGCTTTCTAGTGCTTTCATAATTGCTAGTTACCAACATTCACCAATCATTGCTTTCATCTTAGCCATTATTAGGTCTTGAAGTCTCTTTGTATTAGCACTTTAATCCTTGTGGATTCGATCCCTAAGTACTACTGCGATTATTTTGTGCACTTGCAGACAAACTGTCTAGGGTAAAACCCGAGTAACATCAGCGACCAAAACACAAAAAGCATCCATGATTCACAAAACAAAGAAGAGCCCATAATCATATCATCAACATTAACAACCAAGTGGGCAGATGGACTAGTAATGAACAATAGATCAAATCCATTGTGATTTAGTATTTCCCAAACATCTTTAAGGTATTAAAGATCTCAAGCCTGGAAGAAGCATTGGACAACGTATCGAGCGTAATCTCCCCCAAGATGAATGACACCTGATGCAAAGATGTATCTCCACTAGAGATTAAAATAACCCTTTTTCTCAATCAACCCTGATAAGGCCCAAGACGAGATGGTATGATCACCCTCTTCTTCCAAAAATTTTGGGATAACACCAACCCACAATTGATGGAGACGGTGAAGGACTTCTTCAGCTCCGGGAACCTAGAGCCTAGATTAAACGAGACTAACATTTGTCTCATCCATAAGATCATTAGACAATTTGACATGGCTAACTTCCGCCCCATCAACCTTTGCAACGTATGCTACAAAATCATCTCCAAATTCTAGAGTCAAAGTCTCAAAAATATCCTGCCAAATATCATCTTCAAAACCCAGTCCACCTTTGGGGCCCATGATCATATCGAACAACATTCTTCTTGCCCAAGAAGCCCTTCATTCCTTCAACACTCATATGAGGTGTAAAGTTGATTACATGGCCTTCTAACGCGGTATAATCAAGGCCTATAATAGAGTTGAGTGGAACTTCCTCGAGGCTCATCTAACCAAAAGGGGCTGCAACCCTACATGGACATCTTGGATTATGCAGTGCGTAATTAAGTTATATATCCTGATCAACAGGACCCCAACAGGGAGGATATTACCTACCCAGGGAATAAGACACGGCGACCCGCTATCCATATACCTCTTCATCCTCTGCACAAAAGTTGTAATCTCCAACATAAACAAGGAAAAATCTTCTGACCTACTAACTGGACTAAAAGTCGCATGAACAAGCCCGCCAATCTCGCATATCTTATTTGCAAACGATAGCATCGTCATCTACAAAGAAACCGAACCCCAATGCAATGCTTTGTTGGGCGTACTTGCCAGTACGAGAATGTCTTTGTTCAACAAATCAATCCAAGAAAATCAGCAATTTTTTTCGGGAAGAACATAACCCCTGAGAGTAAAAGAAACCCTAAACGAGCAACGGGCATAACCGAAGGAAATGGCTCCAAGAAATACCACGGTCGACCAGAACAACTTGGAGGCTCCAAAGCGAAAGTGTTTGAATTTATCCGCGGCTGCCTCCACCAGAGAATCAATGTCTAGTTAGCAAAATTCTTATTCAAAGCTGACAAGGAAGTATTGATTAAGTCAGTTATGATGGCAATCTCAACATACCCGTTGTCGTGCTTCCTCCTACCAAAAAGCCTCTTTTAAAAGCTTACGAGCGCCATCTAGAACTTTTGGTGGGGGTTGAACCAAAACTCCAAAGACCTCTATTGGATAACATAAAGAAGTTATGCCTCCCGTATAGGGGAGGAGGGCTAGGATTATGATTTCTTGTATATTTTAATAAAGTAATACTAGCAAAACAACTTTGGAGGCTCGAAGATAACCCTCCTCCCTCCTAGCACGAGTACTTAGGAGTTGATACTCTCAGAACACACACACACCCCTTTGATGCTCTAGGGCATACCGCCCTTCCTACGATTGGAGAATCATCCAATCACAAGAACACTGCACGACACACTATTGGATCTAGTCACCAGGCCCTAACCTAGAGTTATGCCCCTAGGGCATACCACCCTTCTTATGATTGGAGAAGCATCCAATCGTAAGGACCCTGCACGACACACTATTGGATCTAGCCACCAGACCCTAACCTGGAGTGACCATTGGATCCTTGGATCCCTACAATCCCAACCTGCCCCCCCCCCCCNAGAGAGCCGCAAGATCCGCACTCAAAGGTGTTCGACCTTGTCAATCCAATCTCAAAGCAGTGGGACATTAACATCCATCATGGATTAGTTGATCAACATGACATTCTATGAATCGCAGCTTACACCCAAGCGTAAGTGAACTAGAAGATGGGCATTGTTTGAACCAGTCCAAAACAAGAACACATTCGGTAGAGTTTGAGTACAACCTAGCATTCAAAAACTGGACCAAGATTTAGTATTTGCGTCACATCAACCATCCCTAAACCCCCTCATAGAGCAGGCTTGGAAAAAAAATCTCCGAGAAAACGATGTCACTTCATCTAGAAAATATCGACAGGAACAACTGCGGTCAATGAAAGTCTAAACAAAAGACACCTCATAATATATTCCATGTTTCCTAGGTGCGAGGAAGTCGAAGAATCTATTAACCATACAATCTCCCAATGCTCCAAACCATCTATTGATGGGCCTCTCCCTAATCCCATCAGCACCCGACTTAAAGCTAGATTGGTATGAAGGTTGGAGAGCGTTTGCGTTATCATGTCCTCTCCACGACGCCCATCATGATTGCTTTTAATTTTTCCACACGTGTAGAGTAACTGTACTGCGTTTACTTCTCTTCCTTATAATATTCTGCGTTATACAACTTTAAAATAGAGAGTTTGAACCACATTTGATTGTTGACAAAAAAACATGTTTTATTTAATAATCATTTTTTTGTTATTAGATTTTATAATACATTTATGATTGAAGTACTATATTTTCTCTAACTGTATTTCAAAAATTTAAAATAACTTTAATTAATAAATATTTTAATTAATTTTAATTAAAATAATTTGTGTTATTATAAGTTAAATAATTATAAAAATCTTAATTAATAATTTCTTTAATACGTTGTGTTAGATTTATAATAAATATTTTAATTAATTTAATTTAAAATAATTTGTGTTATTATAAGTTAAATAATTATTAAAATCTTAATTAATAATTTTTGGATTAAATTTAAAATTCAAAATTGAGAAATTATTAAAAAATAATGTCGATTAACTAAAATTACTAGGAAAATTTAAAATGGAAATCTTGTTAAAAATTATTACTAAAATCTAAATGATAATGAAATGTCGCTAGGAATCGAAATCCTCGTGAAAAAACTTTTAAACAAAAAATTCAAAGTAATGTAAATTTTGAAGTTTTTGAATTTTTTTGAATATTATAATTTTAATAATAAATTAAATAAATTTATTTAAAAAGTATAATTTTATAATTTTAATTTTGATTTACAACTCACAACTCTCGTTCACAGCTCTTGTTTCCCGCTCCCAACTCCCGCTCCCAGCTCTCAGCTCCCACTCCCAGCTGCTTACAGCTCCCAGCTCCCACTCCACTCTACCAATCACGCTTTAATGCGTACTAGACCATTCGATAGTAGTGAACACGATCAAAATGTTAAATTTAAAGCGAAAAGTATGGAAAACATTAATAGATTTACAAATTGTACTAGAAATCTCTAGGAATGGTATAACTATCTAACATCAATCCTCAAACCTATAGGAAAGGACGTAGTTGTGTTTTTGTTCGGCAACAGCTTAATTCTATAAGAAAACATGAAGTTAGCGACAACCACAAACGTCGCTAGGTCGAGGAATTGCCAAGAATTTTAATTTGTCGTTGATAATTAACTCGTCGAAAATTGTTGGTTAATCGTTGCGTTACATTCGTGGGGAACAATCACTAGTAAAATATTTGTAAATAGCCACGAATTAGCCACGAAAATTTTCGTGGGAAAAAGAAAAACCCACGAAAAACCCACGAAAACCCACGAAAAATATTTATGTGTATTTCGTGGCTAGTCGTGGGAAAAAGACCCACGAAATTCCTACGAAATATGTCTGTGGCTAAATTAGCCACGAATTAACCACAAATTGCGTTCGTGGCTAAAATAGCCACGAATTAACCACGAATGTTTTCGTGGGTAATATAACCACGAATTTGCCACGATATATTTTCGTGGCTAAATCAATATAGCCACGAATTTGCCACGAAAGGTTCGTGGCTAATTTAAAAATGAAATTAAAACTCTAAACCTTTTACTCTAAACTCATAACTCTAACCATTAACTCTAACCTGTAAACTAAACACTAAGTCACNTCAAACTCTAAAATTTAAATCATAAATCATATATTCTAAACCCTAAACCAAAAAGATAAAATTGACCAAAATAATATTATAAATAAATATTTAGTTAAAATAAATTGAAAATTGAAAATATTAATAAAGAATAAATAATTATCTAGATCAAATTAAACTGAAAATATTAACAAAAAATAAATAA
>OVAU01003160.1:0-11426 GCA_900406315.1 Biscutella laevigata subsp. laevigata
TTAATATTTTATACATTACATACTCTTTTTTTGATACACTCCTTGAAGGTGCTCTTACCTTCGGAAACATAATTAGATAAAGCCATGCTTGAATTTTATTTTTATCATTAATTTTATAATTATATTTAACAAATTAAATATATTTATTAGATTATTATTGTCTAAATAATAATTCTATAAAATGATTTAATTGAAATTTTGAAATAATAATTTTGGATTCAGATAAATTTAAAACTTACAAAAATATTAGAGATAATTATATTATTTTAGCAATTCAAATTTTATTTAAACAAATAACATTTAAAATATTTTCTAAGAAATACAATTTGGTAATATAAATATAAGATTTTTAAGTAACATGAATAATAGCAAATAATATTGAATAAATTTTGAAATTTTAATCAAGTTAAATATATATAATTTAATTTTAAAATAAAGATTTTTTTTAACAGATACGATAGGATATATTATTTATTTAAATAATTAGTTTTATATACTAAAACGTGTTTTGTGATTTTGAATAAGTTAAATATTAATTTAAATTATAAATAAATTTTTTTTAAAGAATAAATTGTTTGGAAACCGAATAATAATTATATAGAAATTAATTAATTATAAATGTGTTTGGTTACATGTTTAAAAATTAAATTTTTAAAATGAAAAAGAAGTCGAAAAATTGTGAGTTCGAATACTTTTCGTTTAATATATTAGAGGATTAAATGAAAATTTGATTGCTAACTGGTTTTAGAAATTAATTTAAAAAACAAAAAATAACCTAAAAATTTTAATGGAGTATTTTTAAAAACTTTTATTTATCTTTTCTAATTATTTTAGTATTAATAAATATTTTCTCAAGTTACAAAAATTAATTTAAAACTAAAACTATCTTGATTTTTACATTTAATTTTAATCGAATCTTGTCCAAAAATTATAATTATTTTTTTATAATTATTTAAACAATTTTTTTAATCAATTATAAATTAAAATTTTAATATAAAAATGAAATTATAATTAAAAAATATTTATTAATAATATATTGTTTGACAACACGACTATAAATATTTCATTAAAAATGAATTAAGTATAAATCCGTTTAACAATAAATTTGAGATATTAAATTTTTAAAATAAAAAATAAAAAATTATATACTTAACACACGTCAATGATTTCATTTTTAAAAAGAAAAATCAATTTGAGTTTAATCTAAGCGGTGATTCTTGTAAAACGGTTCATGAAAAGTTGCAGCCAGCAACTTTTTTTTATTTTTTATTTTTTGTCAACGCAACTTTTTTTTATTAAACTCGTAAAGTGGACTTTTTTTTTTTTAATTTCCATGCTTAACAATGAATCTGAAACATATGACAAATAGTTTGTCGTTTTAGAATGTTTTTTTTTGTTTTTTTTTTTTTGAAAGTGTCGTTTTAGAATGTTGACAAAAAAAGGAAAAATTGACAAAAAAAAAAAAAAAAGACAGTATATGCTATTTTCTTCTTAATTCAATTATTTTTTAAGTGTATTTCTATAATTTTTATATTTTTTTAAATGATAAGTATCTCGAAAAAGACAACTCGTCAGTTGACAAAAAAAGACAACTCGTCAAGTCGGCTACGTCGTCACATCTTTATTAGCTCTTTAACATTTTGGTCTACACTTTGTCGTTTTTTGAGAGTTTTAACTGCGTGTCGTTTTCAAAGAGTAAAAAACGGCACACAGTAAAATAACTATCAAGAACCACTTATAACGTTTCCTTCTATTTTTTTGCAGCATGTCAATTTCTGCAATCTCGTTCATGGTATCCGTTGGATTTAACGCAGCTGCAAGGTTAGTAACAAAAAGATTTTACATTATTCTCAAAAATATATTGTTAACAACAGTAACATATATATTTTTAAAAACTTATATAGTGTGAGAGTAAGCAACGAATTAGGAGCTGGAAACCCAAGAGCTGCTGCATTTTCAACTCTAGTAACAACAGGAGTATCATTCTTACTAGCAGTTTTAGAAGCCATAGTGCTCTTATCATGGCGACATGTTATCAGTTATGCATTTACAGATAGTGTTGAAGTAGCCGAAGCTGTTGCTGATTTATCTCCTTTCTTAGCTATCACTATTGTCCTCAATGGAATCCAACCTGTTTTATCAGGTAACAAGAAAAAGAAACTCATTTTTACATCAAATCGATCTTTTTATTCTCTTTATTCTTTACAAAAAATTGTTGATGTTGATTAGGTGTGGCTGTTGGATGTGGATGGCAAGCGTTTGTGGCGTACGTTAACATTGGATGTTACTACGTTGTGGGGATTCCAGTTGGGTTTGTTCTTGGTTTCACCTATGATATGGGAGCTAAGGTAATTAATTTGGTTTTTTATACCATTAATATGAATATTAAATCATAATAGATGCAATAATTTAATGTGTTATGTTACTTAATGATGCAGGGAATATGGACTGGAATGATTGGTGGTACGTTAATGCAAACAATTATCTTAATGATCGTTACCTTCAGGACTGATTGGGATAAAGAGGTAATGACAAAAAAATAACAAACCATTCTTATTAGTGATTAGGTGTTGGCAATTTAACCAAATCAAACCATATTTGATTTACAATTCAGTTGAGTAAAATATTTCTCAATTCAAACGGTTCGTTTTATAATAAAAAACTGATTAACATTATTTTTAATTAATATAATAATATGACTCTTAATTTTATCACCAAATACTGATGAGATGTTTTTGTACGAATTGTTTTTTTGTGTGTAATATAGGTGGAGAAAGCTTCGAGCCGATTGGATCAGTGGGAAGAGAGTCGAGAGTCACTTCTGAAGCAATAAAAAAATATTGATTTATTTTATTTAATTTCGGGAATTTTGAGGTCAAAATTGAAATCAAATTTTTTTTGTTTGTTTCCGAAATTGGTGATGAGAGGGTCAGATGTAAATTCAATTGTTTTTTCAATCGAAAAAATGTGTTGTTTTGTTGATTAATGACTTTTGGATACCCTTGAGTTTAAAGTAGAGGACATCATCAGTGAAAGAGTGTGAATTTTGTCTTACGAGCTTCTCCTAGTTATAGCCTATTTAAAGAGAGTGAATTATACAAAACCTACATGAAACTCAAAAATGTTCAACTAATGAAAAATTAAGTTCATTATGTGATAATAATCTATAAACACTATGGAATTTTACAAAACATATATAATTTTGTATTTTGAAGTACTAGACTCATTTCGTAGATAATAGTTTACAATAAAAACTCTAAAACGCTAGAATTGTAATTTAGAAAAAAAATTTGTTGGATAATAATCCATAAAATTGACAGATTTGTTAAAATTGAGAAATTATGCTTATTTAGTGTATTATGTTACAAAATGAAGATAGTTTGTAAGAAAATAAAATTTTGTATTTTAAAAAATTATTATGATTTAGTAGATAATAGTCTATAAAACTATAAAATTTGTAAAACGCTAGAATTTATATTTTTTAAAATTATACTTATTTTGAGAATAATAAATCATAAAAACCTATAGATTTTTTTAAAAACACTAGGTTTTTTGTTTTTTTGTGAGATTAAGTTATTTGGTGGGTACTTTTTTCATAAAAAACCAATAAATTTTGTAAAACGTAATACTTTTGTATTTTGAGAAATTATTTTTATTTTGTGAGTAATAATCCATAAAATTGAGAGATTTTCAAAAAAACTTTAATTTTGTATTTTCGGAAAATATTATAATGTGGTGGATAATAGTCCACAAAAATTGAGAGTTTTTATAAAATGTTTTAGAATTTTGTATTTTGAGAAACTATGCTGATTTGTAGACAACAATCCACACCAAATGAGAGCTTTATAAAAAAGCTAGAATTTTAAATTTTGAGAAATTGTGTTGATTTAGGGACAATATTACGCAACAAATAAGAAATTTTATAAAATGCTAGAATTTGTATTTTTAGAAATTATGTTGAATTGGTGGATCATAGTTCATAAAAACTGTGAAATTTTGAAAAAAACTAAATTTTGTATTTTGAGAAATTATACTGATTTAGCGGATAATAGTCCATTAAAACTAAGCGATTGCGTAACAAACTAGAATTTTGTAAAACGATAAATTATGCTTATTTAGTGGATAATAATACATAAAATGAGGAATTTTATAAAAGCTAAGATTTTTATTTTTGGAAATTATGATTATTAGATAGATAATAATTCATTAAAAAGTGAGTGATTTTTTAAAACACTACACTTTATTATTTTGGGAAACTATGCTAATTTAGTGGATGAGAGTCCATAAAAGCTCGACGATTTTGTAAACCAAAATAATTTGGTATTTTGAGAAGCAAAGCTTATTTGGTGGATCATAGTCCACAAAAACTAAAAGATTTTATAAAACACTAGAATTTATATTTTGAGAAATTATGCTAATTTGGTGGATAATAATCCATAAAATGAGAGATTTTATAAAACACTATAATTTTCTATTTTGGAAAATTATACTAATTTGGTTGACTATAGTGCATAAAAACGGAGATATTTATTCAAAACACTAAACTTTTGTGTTTTGAGAAATTATACTAACTTGGTGAAAAATAATCCATAAAAGCTATGAGATTTGTAAAATGGAAGAATTTTATAATGTGAAAAATTATAATGTTTTGGTGTATGAAATTTCATAAAATCTAAGAGATTTTTGTGAATTTCTAGATTTTTATTTTGAGAAATTATGCTATTTGAGTGATCATAATCCATAAAACTAAGAAATTTTATAAAACGTTTGCATTTTGTGTTTTAGAAAATTCTACTTATTTGGTAGATTTTGCACAAAAATAGACAGATTCAGTAAAAAAAAACACTATATATGTTTTTTGATTAATTGTGATAATTTAGTAAATAATATTCCACAAAGTTGAGAGATTTTGTAAAACGATATTATTTTTTATTTCCAGACATTATGCTAATTTGGTAGATAATAGTCCACAAAAACGAGAAATTTCAAAAAATTCTAGAATTGGTACCTTGGGAAATAATGTCCAGCTCAATTGTTGGATAATAATCCACAAAAATTGAGACGCTTTGTAAACCGTTAGTTTTTTTGTATTTTGAAAAATTTAGATGATTTGGTTTATTGTCTTCGAAAAAGATATTTTTAAAATAATAGATCTTTTATTTTGAGAATCATGCTAATTTTGTGAATCATAGTCCAAAAATTTAGCGATTTTTTAAAATGATATAATGTTGTACTTTGAGAAATTGTGCTAATTTGGTGGATAATAGTCCACATAAAGTGAGAAATTTTGTAAGACGCTAGAATATGTATTTTGGAAAATCATGTTAATTTGGTGGATATTAGTCCACAAAAACTGAAAGTTTTCATAAAATTTTAGAGTTTTGTTTTTTTGGGAGAAATTATACTAATGTGGTAGGTAATATAGTTCATAAAAACTAAGAGATTTGTAAAATGGTAAAATTTTATATTTTGAGGAATTATACTATTATGGTTTATAAAATCCATAAAAATTTAGAGATTTTGTAAAACTTTAGAATTTTGCATGTGGGAAATAGTGCTTATTGAATATTAGAATTTTGGATTTTTTGTAGTTATGTTCATTTTGTGGATAATAGCCTACAAAAAGGAGATTTTATAAAACAGTAGAATTTGTATTTTGATAAATTATTCTTATTTGGTGCATACTAGTCTATGAAACTGTGAGATTTTATAAAATGCTAGAATTTTATACTTTGAGAAATTATGCTGATTTAGTGGATAATAGTCTAAGAACTCATCGATACTTTAAAATAGTAAAATTTTATATTTTAGAAAATTATGCAACCGTGGTGAAAAATAGTCCATGAGAGATTTTGTAAAAAGATATAGTGTTTTATTTTTAGAAGTTATGCTTATTGGATAGATAATTGTCCAAACTTAAAGAAGGCGATGTATTCTCAATAACCACATTTGATGTGAAACTCAATCTTAACTTATATCTTTTAACTGATAATACCAACAAAATCTACTTCAGTGACGAAACTACTATGGATGTGGTTGACGATGCAAAACAACTCAAAATTCCTGAGAAGTATTTCCGAATTCAGCCATTTAAGAAATCAAAAAGATAGTAGACAAAAGAGAAATTTTTGAAGGTATAAAATTCTAATATTTACATATGAAATTCTTACCATACAACTTATTTAGAAAATTTTGGTTCCATTCCTATTTTTAAAGATGTCATCGCACAAATATCATGCATTCATACTTCGAATAGACTTGACTAGTACAAACTCTCCATAAAAGTACCTTCAATTTGGTATTGACTTGTAATTTTGTTAAGTAAATACCAAACCACAATTATTTATATTTGTGGAAGAGGAAAAATAACTTTTATATATAATATATATATACATATATATATTTATATTTATAATTCTCGAATGTTCAAGACATGTAGGTTTTTATTGAAGATTGATGAGAGAGTGAAATGTGTTTTATTCTTATTGCATATGTATATTTATTTTCATTTGTTTAGTGTTTTTCCAAATTTGTGTATTTTTTTATTGCTAAAATAATCTCTAATTATGATAAATTTTTTAATATGTAACATAATTAATTAAATATGTAACACAAATTCTAAAATTTAACTATTTCGAAACTCAAATTATTTGTTATTAAAGCTCCTAGTTTCTAGAAATTTAAATTCAAATTAAATATTTCATTTTTAAAAAAAGTTCATGTTCAACTAAAATAGATTAATGACAGATTTTAGCAGAAATATTTGACCGGTTCACTAAAATTTTCCAAGTACATTATTTTACTAAATCTCGCGCGACATTTTACTAAATCTCGCTATCTCGCTATCTCGCTCGACACACGTACCTTTTTCTAGTACACAATACTTTTTTTTGCAGAACAACTCCTTTTTATTAGATCAAAGATTTGTGGATCACGTTCAAATTGTAGGGGGCAGATATTTGTCCAGGAATGACCTCGTCCATTCATAACAACCACGTCTAAATAGGTTGTCTGTAAGGCTCAATAGAACATTTAAAGGTTTAATGAATTTTCTTCCATGAATGATTTCATAATTTGCCAGTGATTTCATAATTTTTCTTGACGTTTAACCGTGAGAAGGTTTCTCTATTCAATTACTATCGAATCATTTATTTCATTCAAAAAAAATATCAAATTGGTTAACATCACAAACTGTGAACAAAAGATTTTTGGCGGAAAAAAGATTTTCTTTAAAGGTTTGACTCCAAAAAGAACAAAACATAAGCGTTAAGAGTATTTTCAACCCCGCTCTATTTTAAACTCCAGAATGGTGGAACTCCATTTTTTTCTCCAAATATGGAGTAATCCCATTTTTCACTCTATTTTGGAGTTAGAACTTTTTTATTTATAGAATAGTCATTTAAATTTAAAATGATTTTATTTGGCGATTTATAATAATTTGTTTGACAAAACAAAACTTCATAATCTTATTAATTTTTTGTTTGAAAAAGACTGATAATGATAATTTTTAAAATACAAATACTGAAATTTTAAAAATAAATTAAAAAGAGAAAAACTGAAATGAAAAATAACATAACATAAAAAACTCAAATTAAAATAAAACTTAATAATCCGGTAAATCCCTTCCGGATTCCCCTAAATCATTAAAATATTGTCCAAACGAATTAGATTGAAGCGGATCTTGTTGTTGTTAAGCCCTTTTTTGATATAAATTCTTGTTTGTTGGCTTTGAACATACGCACGAAGATTATGATCTTGTATCAAGTTTAAATCTTGGAACAGAAATTTGTTTTCTTCTTTAAATTCTTTCAAAACATAGTTCTTAGTTTGAAGTTCTAAATGGTGTTGTCTTTGTGCATTTGTCTTCTTTAATTGCTCCNAAGTTTAAATCTTGGAACAGAAATTTGTTTTCTTCTTTAAATTCTTTCAAAACATAGTTCTTAGTTTGAAGTTCTAAATGGTGTTGTCTTTGTGCATTTGTCTTCTTTAATTGCTCCAAAAGTAGCTTGTTTCCTTCTTCTGAAGTGTTGATAGCAGCCACTGTTCTTTCATCAATTTTTCTTTTCATTTTGGAAAAATATTCAAATGGTGATGAATAAATTAATAATCTACTTTGTTTTGTTATTTTTTTATATGGTGTAATGTGTCATTTTTAATATTATAATAGTTAACTTAAAATAATAATATAGTTTCTCTTTTTAACTCAAAAGGACATTGATAAAGATATAAAAGTTAGTAATACAAGTGAACCAAGAAACAGAACCCTAGGAAACAGAAGGAAAACCATACAGCAAAAAACAGATTTAAGTCAAATCCGCTTGCAATAACAAGTGAAGCCAAGCAGGACCACCTATGCTTAAATAAGACTGCAAACGACCATCCCGGGAAACACTTGAAGCAATAGCGATTGCAGGAGAATTAGCTTGAGGAGGAACAAACCTAAAAGAGATTGACAGGAAGCTTTGAGCTAGCAAAGAAATAGAGGCCAAGCAGTTACGGAAACGAGGCCAATTCTTTGGATTTTGAATCGCATCAATTGCTTGCTTTGAAGAACATTCAAACTCAACATTTGTGTATCGCAAGTCCTTAACACTTTGAATTGCCCATTGTATAGCAGACAAAGCTGCTTCAACTGCTGTCGATGAAGAAAGAAGAGCATCCCTAGCATGATGTGTAGGTACACCATCAGAGTTTCGAATAATCCAAGCTGCACCTGAAAGATAAGCAGAAGATCTCCAGGTTGAGTGGATATTGCACTTGAAACCATTAGGCTGAGGAGGTTGCCAAGCTAATTCATCCGGAGCATTTGAAGGGATTCTTGAAGTGTTTGCTGGAATATGTTGAAGTCTTGATCAAAGAGCTGATTCTTCAAAAGCTGATCCAAGAACAGAAAGAAGATTATCAAAACTATTTGAGAAAACAGTGTTGTTTCTGTTTTCCAAATTATCCATAAGATCCAGGGAATAGCAGAACGCAAGCTTTGGTCAATAGAAACTGAAGAAATCTGGTCCATTAAATAATTCAGATTTGAGTCCAAGGATGTAGAAGAGTATCCTAAAATCGGCAAAGAGATATTTGCAAGGGCTAAAATCTGCCTAGCAGGATGACAATATAGTGGGGTCAATTTTTTAAGTTTATAAATAAAGTGAATTATTAGCAATTAATAATAAAGTATAAAATAAAAATATAATTTAATTATTATTTCTAGAGTAAAAAATGGTGTAATACATGAGAGAAATACCCAACTTCATTTTGAAGTTACTCCATTTTTGTGTGTTTTGGAGTAAAAAATAGTGTAATACCTTGCAGATGCTCTTGCCAATTACATTTTTCCTGGACATACAAACTTACAAAGCACATTCTCAATAACAGGGTTTAAATGTTCGAGAATAAGGGGACGTTGGCAACGAGATCCGCATAAGGTGCATTTTGGACGCAACATACTATCGTTAGAAATCAATATTACTTTCTTCGGACCATCCGTTGTTAATACTACTGGCTTTGCATTCATAAATTCCCCAAGCACACATTCAATATGACAAGCGACCACACAATCATCACATGTGTAAAACCAACTTTGTGGATCTAAAACTGTTTCACAAACCTCGCACCAGTACTTATCTTTCGTCTTCTCACCAAAACGCAACGACAGAAAATGGTCATCGCTCCTGTGCCTTATCTTCTTTGGTAGAGTAGCACACTCAAAGCACAATGAGTACTCACACTCAACACAATTCAGTACATAGACACCTTCTTTGTGACAACCATCACAAGTGCCTTGGTCTATTGTAGTGAGAAATAAGGTATGTGGGTGACATTTATCGTCAAAATAGTCTGAGATCGTTGCACATCTCACATCTAGTGCTATAAAATCATTCTTGTACTTGAAACCATTTGATATTGTGTTACAAGCACGACACCAGAAGAAGTCTTCGTTTCTATCACTTTTGGTGCTAACTAGAGTAAGTGGTGTTGTGTTGAGACCATGACGTTTTCGAAGAGGAAGATTGGCGCATGTCTCGTGGAGTGTGTAATTGCATTTCATGCAGCTATAATGCTTCTCAGAAAAGATAGGATGGACGCAAGCCTCACAACGTACGCTTTTATAACGCTCGATACCATCCTCCACAATTTCAAGTTATGTTCTTGATGAGAGAAATGATTAATTACTCCCTCTTCAATCACTTTGAATGGAGAAACATCAAAGAATTCTTCAAGAACATCTTCGAGCTCTACCCCATCCCACAGATCTTTCCTAGTTGCGCATTTGGAGTGAACAACATAGCTATGACATTTCGCACATTAATAAGCTCCATACCTCCAATCGATCATCTTGTGACAAATCAGGCATTTTCGATCCCCAAAACCAAGAGTGTATGTGTTTGTGATCCGATCGTCATGACGATTGATGTTTATGACATGTGGTAGCTTGACACAGTCTCGATGGAACATGAGAGAGCAGGGAGCGCAAACGTAAGGGCACTGTTCACCATAAGTACCGCAAGCGTTACAAGTGAACCTATCGTCCCTAGCCATACGGATGAGTGTATGCTCGTGACACTTGGGGGTTCTTGGAGCACCTCACATGCATGCTGTAATTGCAAATTGAACAATGATAGAAAAACTTCTTGAGTTCCGTCTGACAGGAGTCGCATTTTCCATTGGAGCCGCCATCAATGAGAAGTTTGAGTGGATGGTATGGGTGGTATGGGTGGTTTATAATTTCTAGTGAGCTTGGGACACAATCCACGTGCCAATGCTTATCGCAAAGTTCGCAATCGAGGCGAAGCTTTTCCCCAAGAATAAAGGTCTCACAGTCATGGCAAATTGCAAGTGCTCCATAGCTTCTCTTATAATGCTCACGTTTCTCATGGCTCCCATGGGGACATCAGAAGCTCTTACTGATTATTTCCATTTCCATGGTGAAAATTGTATCTAAGAAAGAATGATAAAAGAAAGGAGAGATATGAAAATGCATATATAATATATAGCACAAAAGACTCAATTAATCTAAATCACATCATGTGCTGCAAACAGCTAAGTCAAGTTGGTTAATCTTTAATTAAATTAATGTCTTAAATTAAATTAACCAAACGTCTCTACTCTCTAGCTGTAAGAAACTCAGCAAAGTTGATAAATCAGACCAATGATCAGTTGGCCCAGGTGGTAAAGGAGTTGCAGCTGCAACCTCCGCCACCCGGGTTCGATTCTTGTTGGAAGTGAGTCTTTAACCTGCCAGAAGTAATCCTATTCTCACGGGCCTAGGGGCGGGTTGGGCCGAAGGCCCAGTCCGGAACCTCCTAGATATAAAAAGAAAAAGGAAAAAAAGTTGATAAATCAGGAGACGAAGAACGACATTTTCATATATGTATATATAAAAGTAATAATTGTAAGATCTATTTTTGGGGTTATACATGTATTATTCA